>CALNHX010003103.1:0-158573 GCA_940337035.1 Agriotes lineatus | reverse complement strand
CTACAAGACATCGAAGAATTGCCAAAAGTGCATCCCGGAGTAGTCAACTGTGTATATTAACACCCTTAATAGCCTCATACACCGAGTACCAATTTTCAATGTGTAAATATAAATTTTGGGACGCTATAGTAACTTCTCGACCAAATTAAGATACCTCCACTATCAGCATGATGGATCACCTCCCTGTTCTCGACCAAATTTTAACACTAAAGAGACATAACATTGATGCTATTGTATTTTAGAGAGTGTTTATAACACATAAAAAGACCACAGAAAGCGATAGAAGTTAGATATTGGATATTCAATTTGCCATTACATACTCGTCTGCTATATCTACAAGACATCGAAGAATTGCTAAAAGTGCATCCCGGAGTAGTCAACTGTGTATATTAACACCCTTAATAGCCTCATACATCGAGTACCAATTTTCAATGTGTAAATATAAATTTTGGGACGCTATAGTAACTTCTCGACCAAATTAAGATACCTCCACTATCAGCATGATGGATCACCTCCCTGTTCTCGACCAAATTTTAACACTAAAGAGACATAACATTGATGCTATTGTATTTTAGAGAGTGTTTATAACACATAAAAAGACCACAGAAAGCGATAGAAGTTAGACTGAGCAGCTTCTGTATTGGATATTCAATTTGCCATTACATACTCGTCTGCTATATCTACAAGACATCGAAGAATTGCTAAAAGTGCATCCCGGAGTAGTCAACTGTGTATATTAACACCCTTAATAGCCTCATACACCGAGTACCAATTTTCAATGTGTAAATATAAATTTTGGGACGCTATAGTAACTTCTCGACCAAATTAAGATACCTCCACTATCAGCATGATGGATCACCTCCCTGTTCTCGACCAAATTTTAACACTAAAGAGACATAACATTGATGCTATTGTATTTTAGAGAGTGTTTATAACACATAAAAGGACCACAGAAAGCGATAGAAGTTAGACTGAGCAGCTTCTGTATTGGATATTCAATTTGCCATTACATACTCGTCTGCTATATCTACAAGACATTGAAGAATTGCTAAAAGTGCATCCCGGAGTAGTCAACTGTGTATATTAACACCCTTAATAGCCTCATACACCGAGTACCAATTTTCAATGTGTAAATATAAATTTTGGGACGCTATAGTAACTTCTCGACCAAATTAAGATACCTCCACTATCAGCATGATGGATCACCTCCCTGTTCTCGACCAAATTTTAACACTAAAGAGACATAACATTGATGCTATTGTATTTTAGAGAGTGTTTATAACACATAAAAGACCACAGAAAGCGATAGAAGTTAGACTGAGCAGCTTCTGTATTGGATATTCAATTTGCCATTACATACTCGTCTGCTATATCTACAAGACATCGAGAATTGCTAAAAGTGCATCCCGGAGTAGTCAACTGTGTATATTAACACCCTTAATATCCTCATACACCGAGTACCAATTTTCAATGTGTAAATATAAATTTTGGGACGCTATAGTAACTTCTCGACCAAATTAAGATACCTCCACTATCAGCATGATGGATCACCTCCCTGTTCTCGACCAAATTTTAACACTAAAGAGACATAACATTGATGCTATTGTATTTTAGAGAGTGTTTATAACACATAAAAGGACCACAGAAAGCGATAGAAGTTAGACTGAGCAGCTTCTGTATTGGATATTCAATTTGCCATTACATACTCGTCTGCTATATCTACAAGACATCGAAGAATTGCTAAAAGTGCATCCCGGAGTAGTCAACTGTGTATATTAACACCCTTAATAGCCTCATACACCGAGTACCAATTTTCAATGTGTAAATATAAATTTTGGGATGCTATAGTAACTTCTCGACCAAATTAAGATACCTCCACTATCAGCATGATGGATCACCTCCCTGTTCTCGACCAAATTTTAACACTAAAGAGACATAACATTGATGCTATTGTATTTTAGAGAGTGTTTATAACACATAAAAAGACCACAGAAAGCGATAGAAGTTAGACTGAGCAGCTTCTGTATTGGATATTCAATTTGCCATTACATACTCGTCTGCTATATCTACAAGACATCGAAGAATTGCCAAAAGTGCATCCCGGAGTAGTCAACTGTGTATATTAACACCCTTAATAGTCTCATACACCGAGTACCAATTTTCAATGTGTAAATATAAATTTTGGGACGCTATAGTAACTTCTCGACCAAATTAAGATACCTCCACTATCAGCATGATGGATCACCTCCCTGTTCTCGACCAAATTTTAACACTAAAGAGACATAACATTGATGCTATTGTATTTTAGAGAGTGTTTATAACACATAAAAAGACCACAGAAAGCGATAGAAGTTAGACTGAGCAGCTTCTGTATTGGATATTCAATTTGCCATTACATACTCGTCTGCTATATCTACAAGACATCGAAGAATTGCTAAAAGTGCATCCCGGAGTAGTCAACTGTGTATATTAACACCCTTAATAGCCTCATACATCGAGTACCAATTTTCAATGTGTAAATATAAATTTTGGGACGCTATAGTAACTTCTCGACCAAATTAAGATACCTCCACTATCAGCATGATGGATCACCTCCCTGTTCTCGACCAAATTTTAACACTAAAGAGACATAACATTGATGCTATTGTATTTTAGAGAGTGTTTATAACACATAAAAAGACCACAGAAAGCGATAGAAGTTAGACTGAGCAGCTTCTGTATTGGATATTCAATTTGCCATTACATACTCGTCTGCTATATCTACAAGACATCGAAGAATTGCTAAAAGTGCATCCCGGAGTAGTCAACTGTGTATATTAACACCCTTAATAGCCTCATACACCGAGTACCAATTTTCAATGTGTAAATATAAATTTTGGGACGCTATAGTAACTTCTCGACCAAATTAAGATACCTCCACTATCAGCATGATGGATCACCTCCCTGTTCTCGACCAAATTTTAACACTAAAGAGACATAACATTGATGCTATTGTATTTTAGAGAGTGTTTATAACACATAAAAGGACCACAGAAAGCGATAGAAGTTAGACTGAGCAGCTTCTGTATTGGATATTCAATTTGCCATTACATACTCGTCTGCTATATCTACAAGACATCGAAGAATTGCTAAAAGTGCATCCCGGAGTAGTCAACTGTGTATATTAACACCCTTAATAGCCTCATACACCGAGTACCAATTTTCAATGTGTAAATATAAATTTTGGGACGCTATAGTAACTTCTCGACCAAATTAAGATACCTCCACTATCAGCATGATGGATCACCTCCCTGTTCTCGACCAAATTTTAACACTAAAGAGACATAACATTGATGCTATTGTATTTTAGAGAGTGTTTATAACACATAAAAAGACCACAGAAAGCGATAGAAGTTAGACTGAGCAGCTTCTGTATTGGATATTCAATTTGCCATTACATACTCGTCTGCTATATCTACAAGACATCGAAGAATTGCTAAAAGTGCATCCCTGAGTAGTCAACTGTGTATATTAACACCCTTAATAGCCTCATACACCGAGTACCAATTTTCAATGTGTAAATATAAATTTTGGGACGCTATAGTAACTTCTCGACCAAATTAAGATACCTCCACTATCAGCATGATGGATCACCTCCCTGTTCTCGACCAAATTTTAACACTAAAGAGACATAACATTGATGCTATTGTATTTTAGAGAGTGTTTATAACACATAAAAAGACCACAGAAAGCGATAGAAGTTAGACTGAGCAGCTTCTGTATTGGATATTCAATTTGCCATTACATACTCGTCAGCTATATCTACAAGACATTGAAGAATTGCTAAAAGTGCATCCCGGAGTAGTCAACTGTGTATATTAACACCCTTAATAGCCTCATACACCGAGTACCAATTTTCAATGTGTAAATATAAATTTTGGGACGCTATAGTAACTTCTCGACCAAATTAAGATACCTCCTCTATCAGCATGATGGATCACCTCCCTGTTCTCGACCAAATTTTAACACTAAAGAGACATAACATTGATGCTATTGTATTTTAGAGAGTGTTTATAACACATAAAAAGACCACAGAAAGCGATAGAAGTTAGACTGAGCAGCTTCTGTATTGGATATTCAATTTGCCATTACATACTCGTCTGCTATATCTACAAGACATCGAAGAATTGCTAAAAGTGCATCCCGGAGTAGTCAACTGTGTATATTAACACCCTTAATAGCCTCATACACCGAGTACCAATTTTCAATGTGTAAATATAAATTTTGGGACGCTATAGTAACTTCTCGACCAAATTAAGATACCTCCACTATCAGCATGATGGATCACCTCCCTGTTCTCGACCAAATTTTAACACTAAAGAGACATAACATTGATGCTATTGTATTTTAGAGAGTGTTTATAACACATAAAAGGACCACAGAAAGCGATAGAAGTTAGACTGAGCAGCTTCTGTATTGGATATTCAATTTGCCATTACATACTCGTCTGCTATATCTACAAGACATCGAAGAATTGCTAAAAGTGCATCCCGGAGTAGTCAACTGTGTATATTAACACCCTTAATAGCCTCATACACCGAGTACCAATTTTCAATGTGTAAATATAAATTTTGGGACGCTATAGTAACTTCTCGACCAAATTAAGATACCTCCACTATCAGCATGATGGATCACCTCCCTGTTCTCGACCAAATTTTAACACTAAAGAGACATAACATTGATGCTATTGTATTTTAGAGAGTGTTTATAACACATAAAAAGACCACAGAAAGCGATAGAAGTTAGACTGAGCAGCTTCTGTATTGGATATTCAATTTGCCATTACATACTGGTCTGCTATATCTACAAGACATCGAAGAATTGCTAAAAGTGCATCCCGGAGTAGTCAACTGTGTATATTAACACCCTTAATAGCCTCATACACCGAGTACCAATTTTCAATGTGTAAATATAAATTTTGGGACGCTATAGTAACTTCTCGACCAAATTAAGATACCTCCACTATCAGCATGATGGATCACCTCCCTGTTCTCGACCAAATTTTAACACTAAAGAGACATAACATTGATGCTATTGTATTTTAGAGAGTGTTTATAACACATAAAAAGACCACAGAAAGCGATAGAAGTTAGACTGAGCAGCTTCTGTATTGGATATTCAATTTGCCATTACATACTCGTCTGCTATATCTACAAGACATCGAAGAATTGCTAAAAGTGCATCCCGGAGTAGTCAACTGTGTATATTAACACCCTTAATAGCCTCATACACCGAGTACCAATTTTCAATGTGTAAATATAAATTTTGGGACGCTATAGTAACTTCTCGACCAAATTAAGATACCTCCACTATCAGCATGATGGATCACCTCCCTGTTCTCGACCAAATTTTAACACTAAAGAGACATAACATTGATGCTATTGTATTTTAGAGAGTGTTTATAACACATAAAAAGACCACAGAAAGCGATAGAAGTTAGACTGAGCAGCTTCTGTATTGGATATTCAATTTGCCATTACATACTCGTCTGCTATATCTACAAGATATCGAAGAATTGCTAAAAGTGCATCCCGGAGTAGTCAACTGTGTATATTAACACCCTTAATAGCCTCATACACCGAGTACCAATTTTCAATGTGTAAATATAAATTTTGGGACGCTATAGTAACTTGTCGACCAAATTTTAACACTAAAGAGACATAACACTGATGCTATTGTGTTTTAGAGAGTGTTTATAACACATAAAGTGTCCACAGAAAGCGATAGAAGTTAGCCTGAGCAGCTTCTGTATTGGATATTTAATTTGCCATTACATACTCGTCTGCTATATTTACAAGACATCGAAGAATTGCTAAAAGTGAATCCCGGAGTATTAAATTGTGTATATTAACGCCCCTAATTGCCGTATACACAGAGTACCAATTTTCAAGGTGTAAATATAAATTTTGGGGCGCTATAATAACCTCCAGACCACGTTTGAACACTAAAGAGTCATGACATTGATCCTAATGTGTCTTAGAGAGTGTTTATAACACATCAAGAGACCACAGATAGAGATATATGTTAGCCTGAGCAGCTTCTAAATTGGATATTTAATTTGCCATTACATACTCGTCTGCTATATTTACAAGACATCGAAGAATTGCTAAAAGTGCATCCCGGAGTAGTAAACTGTGTATATTAACACCCCTAATTGCCTCATACACCGAGTAACAATTTTCAATGTGTAAATATAAATTTTGGGACGCTATAGTAACTTGTCGACCAAATTTTAACACTAAAGAGACATAACACTGATGCTATTGTGTTTTAGAGAGTGTTTATAACACATAAAGAGACCACAGAAAAAGATATATGTTAGCCTGAGCAGCTTCTGTATTGGATATTCAATTTGCCATTACATACTCGTCTGCTATATTTACAGGACATCGAAGAATTGCTAAAAGTGCATCCCGGAGTAGTCAACTGTGTATATTAACACCTCTAATTGCCTCATACACCGAGTAACAATTTTCAATGTGTAAATATAAATTTTGGGACGCTATAGTAACTTCTCGACCAAATTAGAAGCAATAAAACGCAGTAATCTTCTCTACGTACGTGGAGAAGAATACTGCGTTTTATTGCTTCTAATTAAGACACCTCCACTATCAGCATGATGGATCACCTCCCTGTTCTCGACCAAATTTTAACACTAAAGAGACATAACATTGATGCTATTGTATTTTAGAGAGTGTTTATAACACATAAAAAAACCACAGAAAGCGATAGAAGTTAGACTGAGCAGCTTCTGTATTGGATATTCAATTTGCCATTACATACTCGTCTGCTATATCTACAAGACATCGAAGAATTGCCAAAAGTGCATCCCGGAGTAGTCAACTGTGTATATTAACACCCTTAATAGCCTCATACACCGAGTACCAATTTTCAATGTGTAAATATAAATTTTGGGACGCTATAGTAACTTCTCGACCAAATTAAGATACCTCCACTATCAGCATGATGGATCACCTCCCTGTTCTCGACCAAATTTTAACACTAAAGAGACATAACATTGATGCTATTGTATTTTAGAGAGTGTTTATAACACATAAAAGGACCACAGAAAGCGATAGAAGTTAGACTGAGCAGCTTCTGTATTGGATATTCAATTTGCCATTACATACTCGTCTGCTATATCTACAAGACATCGAAGAATTGCTAAAAGTGCATCCCGGAGTAGTCAACTGTGTATATTAACACCCTTAATAGCCTCATACACCGAGTACCAATTTTCAATGTGTAAATATAAATTTTGGGACGCTATAGTAACTTCTCGACCAAATTAAGATACCTCCACTATCAGCATGATGGATCACCTCCCTGTTCTCGACCAAATTTTAACACTAAAGAGACATAACATTGATGCTATTGTATTTTAGAGAGTGTTTATAACACATAAAAAGACCACAGAAAGCGATAGAAGTTAGACTGAGCAGCTTCTGTATTGGATATTCAATTTGCCATTACATACTCGTCTGCTATATCTACAAGACATCGAAGAATTGCCAAAAGTGCATCCCGGAGTAGTCAACTGTGTATATTAACACCCTTAATAGCCTCATACACCGAGTACCAATTTTCAATGTGTAAATATAAATTTTGGGACGCTATAGTAACTTCTCGACCAAATTAAGATACCTCCACTATCAGCATGATGGATCACCTCCCTGTTCTCGACCAAATTTTAACACTAAAGAGACATAACATTGATGCTATTGTATTTTAGAGAGTGTTTATAACACATAAAAGGACCACAGAAAGCGATAGAAGTTAGACTGAGCAGCTTCTGTATTGGATATTCAATTTGCCATTACATACTCGTCTGCTATATCTACAAGACATCGAAGAATTGCTAAAAGTGCATCCCGGAGTAGTCAACTGTGTATATTAACACCCTTAATAGCCTCATACACCGAGTACCAATTTTCAATGTGTAAATATAAATTTTGGGACGCTATAGTAACTTCTCGACCAAATTAAGATACCTCCACTTTCAGCATGATGGATCACCTCCCTGTTCTCGACCAAATTTTAACACTAAAGAGACATAACATTGATGCTATTGTATTTTAGAGAGTGTTTATAACACATAAAAAGACCACAGAAAGCGATAGAAGTTAGACTGAGCAGCTTCTGTATTGGATATTCAATTTGCCATTACATACTGGTCTGCTATATCTACAAGACATCGAAGAATTGCTAAAAGTGCATCCCGGAGTAGTCAACTGTGTATATTAACACCCTTAATATCCTCATACACCGAGTACCAATTTTCAATGTGTAAATATAAATTTTGGGACGCTATAGTAACTTCTCGACCAAATTAAGATACCTCCACTATCAGCATGATGGATCACCTCCCTGTTCTCGACCAAATTTTAACACTAAAGAGACATAACATTGATGCTATTGTATTTTAGAGAGTGTTTATAACACATAAAAAGACCACAGAAAGCGATAGAAGTTAGACTGAGCAGCTTCTGTATTGGATATTCAATTTGCCATTACATACTCGTCTGCTATATCTACAAGACATCGAAGAATTGCTAAAAGTGCATCCCGGAGTAGTCAACTGTGTATATTAACACCCTTAATAGCCTCATACACCGAGTACCAATTTTCAATGTGTAAATATAAATTTTGGGACGCTATAGTAACTTCTCGACCAAATTAAGATACCTCCACTATCAGCATGATGGATCACCTCCCTGTTCTCGACCAAATTTTAACACTAAAGAGACATAACATTGATGCTATTGTATTTTAGAGAGTGTTTATAACACATAAAAAGACCACAGAAAGCGATAGAAGTTAGACTGAGCAGCTTCTGTATTGGATATTCAATTTGCCATTACATACTCGTCTGCTATATCTACAAGACATCGAAGAATTGCTAAAAGTGCATCCCGGAGTAGTCAACTGTGTATATTAACACCCTTAATAGCCTCATACATCGAGTACCAATTTTCAATGTGTAAATATAAATTTTGGGACGCTATAGTAACTTCTCGACCAAATTAAGATACCTCCACTATCAGCATGATGGATCACCTCCCTGTTCTCGACCAAATTTTAACACTAAAGAGACATAACATTGATGCTATTGTATTTTAGAGAGTGTTTATAACACATAAAAAGACCACAGAAAGCGATAGAAGTTAGACTGAGCAGCTTCTGTATTGGATATTCAATTTGCCATTACATACTCGTCTGCTATATCTACAAGACATCGAAGAATTGCTAAAAGTGCATCCCGGAGTAGTCAACTGTGTATATTAACACCCTTAATAGCCTCATACACCGAGTACCAATTTTCAATGTGTAAATATAAATTTTGGGACGCTATAGTAACTTCTCGACCAAATTAAGATACCTCCACTATCAGCATGATGGATCACCTCCCTGTTCTCGACCAAATTTTAACACTAAAGAGACATAACATTGATGCTATTGTATTTTAGAGAGTGTTTATAACACATAAAAAGACCACAGAAAGCGATAGAAGTTAGACTGAGCAGCTTCTGTATTGGATATTCAATTTGCCATTACATACTCGTCTGCTATATCTACAAGACATTGAAGAATTGCTAAAAGTGCATCCCGGAGTAGTCAACTGTGTATATTAACACCCTTAATAGCCTCATACACCGAGTACCAATTTTCAATGTGTAAATATAAATTTTGGGACGCTATAGTAACTTCTCGACCAAATTAAGATACCTCCACTATCAGCATGATGGATCACCTCCCTGTTCTCGACCAAATTTTAACACTAAAGAGACATAACATTGATGCTATTGTATTTTAGAGAGTGTTTATAACACATAAAAAGACCACAGAAAGCGATAGAAGTTAGACTGAGCAGCTTCTGTATTGGATATTCAATTTGCCATTACATACTCGTCTGCTATATCTACAAGACATCGAAGAATTGCTAAAAGTGCATCCCGGAGTAGTCAACTGTGTATATTAACACCCTTAATAGCCTCATACACCGAGTACCAATTTTCAATGTGTAAATATAAATTTTGGGACGCTATAGTAACTTCTCGACCAAATTAAGATACCTCCACTATCAGCATGATGGATCACCTCCCTGTTCTCGACCAAATTTTAACACTAAAGAGACATAACATTGATGCTATTGTATTTTAGAGAGTGTTTATAACACATAAAAGGACCACAGAAAGCGATAGAAGTTAGACTGAGCAGCTTCTGTATTGGATATTCAATTTGCCATTACATACTCGTCTGCTATATCTACAAGACATCGAAGAATTGCTAAAAGTGCATCCCGGAGTAGTCAACTGTGTATATTAACACCCTTAATAGCCTCATACACCGAGTACCAATTTTCAATGTGTAAATATAAATTTTGGGACGCTATAGTAACTTCTCGACCAAATTAAGATACCTCCACTATCAGCATGATGGATCACCTCCCTGTTCTCGACCAAATTTTAACACTAAAGAGACATAACATTGATGCTATTGTATTTTAGAGAGTGTTTATTAACACATAAAAAGACCACAGAAAGCGATAGAAGTTAGACTGAGCAGCTTCTGTATTGGATATTCAATTTGCCATTACATACTCGTCTGCTATATCTACAAGACATCGAAGAATTGCTAAAAGTGCATCCCGGAGTAGTCAACTGTGTATATTAACACCCTTAATAGCCTCATACACCGAGTACCAATTTTCAATGTGTAAATATAAATTTTGGGACGCTATAGTAACTTCTCGACCAAATTAAGATACCTCCACTATCAGCATGATGGATCACCTCCCTGTTCTCGACCAAATTTTAACACTAAAGAGACATAACATTGATGCTATTGTATTTTAGAGAGTGTTTATAACACATAAAAAGACCACAGAAAGCGATAGAAGTTAGACTGAGCAGCTTCTGTATTGGATATTCAATTTGCCATTACATACTCGTCTGCTATATCTACAAGACATCGAAGAATTGCTAAAAGTGCATCCCGGAGTAGTCAACTGTGTATATTAACACCCTTAATAGCCTCATACACCGAGTACCAATTTTCAATGTGTAAATATAAATTTTGGGACGCTATAGTAACTTCTCGACCAAATTAAGATACCTCCACTATCAGCATGATGGATCACCTCCCTGTTCTCGACCAAATTTTAACACTAAAGAGACATAACATTGATGCTATTGTATTTTAGAGAGTGTTTATAACACATAAAAAGACCACAGAAAGCGATAGAAGTTAGACTGAGCAGCTTCTGTATTGGATATTCAATTTGCCATTACATACTCGTCTGCTATATCTACAAGATATCGAAGAATTGCTAAAAGTGCATCCCGGAGTAGTCAACTGTGTATATTAACACCCTTAATAGCCTCATACACCGAGTACCAATTTTCAATGTGTAAATATAAATTTTGGGACGCTATAGTAACTTGTCGACCAAATTTTAACACTAAAGAGACATAACACTGATGCTATTGTGTTTTAGAGAGTGTTTATAACACATAAAGTGTCCACAGAAAGCGATAGAAGTTAGCCTGAGCAGCTTCTGTATTGGATATTTAATTTGCCATTACATACTCGTCTGCTATATTTACAAGACATCGAAGAATTGCTAAAAGTGCATCCCGGAGTATTAAATTGTGTATATTAACGCCCCTAATTGCCGTATACACAGAGTACCAATTTTCAAGGTGTAAATATAAATTTTGGGGCGCTATAATAACCTCCAGACCACGTTTGAACACTAAAGAGTCATGACATTGATCCTAATGTGTCTTAGAGAGTGTTTATAACACATCAAGAGACCACAGATAGAGATATATGTTAGCCTGAGCAGCTTCTAAATTGGATATTTAATTTGCCATTACATACTCGTCTGCTATATTTACAAGACATCGAAGAATTGCTAAAAGTGCATCCCGGAGTAGTAAACTGTGTATATTAACACCCCTAATTGCCTCATACACCGAGTAACAATTTTCAATGTGTAAATATAAATTTTGGGACGCTATAGTAACTTGTCGACCAAATTTTAACACTAAAGAGACATAACACTGATGCTATTGTGTTTTAGAGAGTGTTTATAACACATAAAGAGACCACAGAAAAAGATATATGTTAGCCTGAGCAGCTTCTGTATTGGATATTCAATTTGCCATTACATACTCGTCTGCTATATTTACAGGACATCGAAGAATTGCTAAAAGTGCATCCCGGAGTAGTCAACTGTGTATATTAACACCTCTAATTGCCTCATACACCGAGTAACAATTTTCAATGTGTAAATATAAATTTTGGGACGCTATAGTAACTTCTCGACCAAATTAGAAGCAATAAAACGCAGTAATCTTCTCTACGTACGTGGAGAAGAATACTGCGTTTTATTGCTTCTAATTAAGACACCTCCACTATCAGCATGATGGATCACCTCCCTGTTCTCGACCAAATTTTAACACTAAAGAGACATAACATTGATCCTAATGTGTCTTAGAGAGTGTTTATAACACATAAAGAGACCACAGATAGAGATATATGTTAGCCTGAGCAGCTTCTGAATTGGATATTTAATTTGCCATTACATACTCGTCTGCTATATTTACAAGACATCGAAGAATTGCTAAAAGTGCATCCCGGAGTAGTAAACTGTGTATATTAACACCCCTAATTGCCTCATACACCGAGTAACAATTTTCAATGTGTAAATATAAATTTTGGGAAGCTATAGTAACTTGTCGACCAAATTTTAACACTAAAGAGACATAACACTGATGCTATTGTGTTTTAGAGAGTGTTTATAACACATAAAGAAACCACAGATAGAGATATATGTTAGCCTGAGCAGCTTCTGTATTGGATATTCAATTTGCCATTACATACTCGTCTGCTATATTTACAATACATCGAAGAATTGCTAAAAGTGCATCCCGGAGTAGTCAACTGTGTATATTAACACCCTTAATAGCCTCATACACCGAGTACCAATTTTCAATTTGTAAATATAAATTTTGGGACGCTATAGTAACTTGTCGACCAAATTTTAACACTAAAGAGACATAACACTGATGCTATTGTGTTTTATAGAGTGTTTATAACACATAAAGAGACCACAGAAAGCGATAGAAGTTAGCCTGAGCAGCTTCTGTATTGGATATTCAATTTGCCATTACATACTCGTCTGCTACATTTACAAGACATCGAAGAATTGCTAAAAGTGCATCCCGGAGTAGTCAACTGTGTATATTAACACCCTTAATAGCCTCATACACCGAGTACCAATTTTCAATGTGTAAATATAAATTTTGGGACGCTATAGTAACTTGTCGACCAAATTTTAACACTAAAGAGACATAACACTGATGCTATTGTGTTTTAGAGAGTGTTTATAACACATAAAGTGACCACAGAAAGCGATAGAAGTTAGCCTGAGCAGCTTCTGTATTGGATATTTAATTTGCCATTACATACTCGTCTGCTATATTTACAAGACATCGAAGAATTGCTAAAAGTGCATCCCGGAGTAGTAAACTGTGTATATTAACACCCCTAATTGCCTCATACACCGAGTAACAATTTTCAATGTGTAAATATAAATTTTGGGACGCTATAGTAACTTGTCGACAAAATTTTAACACTAAAGAGACATAACACTGATGCTATTGTGTTTTAAAGAGTGTTTATAACACATAGAGAGACCACAGAAAAAGATATATGTTAGCCTGAGCAGCTTCTGTATTGGATATTCAATTTGCCATTACATACTCGTCTGCTATATTTACAGGACATCGAAGAATTGCTAAAAGTGCATCCCGGAGTAGTCAACTGTGTATATTAACACCTCTAATTGCCTCATACACCGAGTAACAATTTTCAATGTGTAAATATAAATTTTGGGACGCTATAGTAACTTCTCGACCAAATTAGAAGCAATAAAACGCAGTAATCTTCTCTACGTACGTGGAGAAGAATACTGCGTTTTATTGCTTCTAATTAAGACACCTCCACTATCAGCATGATGGATCACCTCCCTGTTCTCGACCAAATTTTAACACTAAAGAGACATAACATTGATCCTAATGTGTCTTAGAGAGTGTTTATAACACATAAAGAGACCACAGATAGAGATATATGTTAGCCTGAGCAGCTTCTGAATTGGATATTCAATTTGCCATTACATACTCGTCTGCTATATTTACAAGACATCGAAGAATTGCTAAAAGTGCATCCCGGAGTAGTAAACTGTGTATATTAACACCCCTAATTGCCTCATACACCGAGTAACAATTTTCAATGAGTAAATATAAATTTTGGGAAGCTATAGTAACTTGTCGACCAAATTTTAACACTAAAGAGACATAACACTGATGCTATTGTGTTTTAGAGAGTGTTTATAACACATAAAGAGACCACAGATAGAGATATATGTTAGCCTGAGCAGCTTCTGTATTGGATATTCAATTTGCCATTACATACTCGTCTGCTATATTTACAGGACATCGAAGAATTGCTAAAAGTGCATCCCGGAGTAGTCAACTGTGTATATTAACACCCCTAATTGCCTCATACACCGAGTAACAATTTTCAATGAGTAAATATAAATTTTGGGAAGCTATAGTAACTTGTCGACCAAATTTTAACACTAAAGAGACATAACATTGATCCTAATGTGTCTTAGAGAGTGTTTATAACACATAAAGAGACCACAGATAGAGATATATGTTAGCCTGAGCAGCTTCTGAATTGGATATTCAATTTGCCATTACATACTCGTCTGCTATATTTACAAGACATCGAAGAATTGCTAAAAGTGCATCCCGGAGTAGTCAACTGTGTATATTAACACCCTTAATAGCCTCATACACCGAGTACCAATTTTCAATGTGTAAATATAAATTTTGGGACGCTATAGTAACTTCTCGACCAAATTAAGATACCTCCACTATCAGCATGATGGATCACCTCCCTGTTCTCGACCAAATTTTAACACTAAAGAGACATAACATTGATGCTATTGTATTTTAGAGAGTGTTTATAACACATAAAAAGACCACAGAAAGCGATAGAAGTTAGACTGAGCAGCTTCTGTATTGGATATTCAATTTGCCATTACATACTCGTCTGCTATATCTACAAGACATCGAAGAATTGCTAAAAGTGCATCCCGGAGTAGTCAACTGTGTATATTAACACCCTTAATAGCCTCATACACCGAGTACCAATTTTCAATGTGTAAATATAAATTTTGGGACGCTATAGTAACTTCTCGACCAAATTAAGATACCTCCACTATCAGCATGATGGATCACCTCCCTGTTCTCGACCAAATTTTAACACTAAAGAGACATAACATTGATGCTATTGTATTTTAGAGAGTGTTTATAACACATAAAAGGACCACAGAAAGCGATAGAAGTTAGACTGAGCAGCTTCTGTATTGGATATTCAATTTGCCATTACATACTCGTCTGCTATATCTACAAGACATCGAAGAATTGCTAAAAGTGCATCCCGGAGTAGTCAACTGTGTATATTAACACCCTTAATAGCCTCATACACCGAGTACCAATTTTCAATGTGTAAATATAAATTTTGGGACGCTATAGTAACTTCTCGACCAAATTAAGATACCTCCACTATCAGCATGATGGATCACCTCCCTGTTCTCGACCAAATTTTAACACTAAAGAGACATAACATTGATGCTATTGTATTTTAGAGAGTGTTTATTAACACATAAAAAGACCACAGAAAGCGATAGAAGTTAGACTGAGCAGCTTCTGTATTGGATATTCAATTTGCCATTACATACTCGTCTGCTATATCTACAAGACATCGAAGAATTGCTAAAAGTGCATCCCGGAGTAGTCAACTGTGTATATTAACACCCTTAATAGCCTCATACACCGAGTACCAATTTTCAATGTGTAAATATAAATTTTGGGACGCTATAGTAACTTCTCGACCAAATTAAGATACCTCCACTATCAGCATGATGGATCACCTCCCTGTTCTCGACCAAATTTTAACACTAAAGAGACATAACATTGATGCTATTGTATTTTAGAGAGTGTTTATAACACATAAAAAGACCACAGAAAGCGATAGAAGTTAGACTGAGCAGCTTCTGTATTGGATATTCAATTTGCCATTACATACTCGTCTGCTATATCTACAAGACATCGAAGAATTGCTAAAAGTGCATCCCGGAGTAGTCAACTGTGTATATTAACACCCTTAATAGCCTCATACACCGAGTACCAATTTTCAATGTGTAAATATAAATTTTGGGACGCTATAGTAACTTCTCGACCAAATTAAGATACCTCCACTATCAGCATGATGGATCACCTCCCTGTTCTCGACCAAATTTTAACACTAAAGAGACATAACATTGATGCTATTGTATTTTAGAGAGTGTTTATAACACATAAAAAGACCACAGAAAGCGATAGAAGTTAGACTGAGCAGCTTCTGTATTGGATATTCAATTTGCCATTACATACTCTTCTGCTATATCTACAAGACATCGAAGAATTGCTAAAAGTGCATCCCGGAGTAGTCAACTGTGTATATTAACACCCTTAATAGCCTCATACACCGAGTACCAATTTTCAATGTGTAAATATAAATTTTTGGACGCTATAGTAACTTGTCGACCAAATTTTAACACTAAAGAGACATAACACTGATGCTATTGTGTTTTATAGAGTGTTTATAACACATAAAGAGACCACAGAAAGCGATAGAAGTTAGCCTGAGCAGCTTCTGTATTGGATATTCAATTTGCCATTACATACTCGTCTGCTACATTTACAAGACATCGAAGAATTGCTAAAAGTGCATCCCGGAGTAGTCAACTGTGTATATTAACGCCCCTAATTGCCGTATACACAGAGTACCAATTTTCAAGGTGTAAATATAAATTTTGGGGCGCTATAATAACCTCCAGACCACGTTTGAACACTAAAGAGTCATGACATTGATCCTAATGTGTCTTAGAGAGTGTTTATAACACATCAAGAGACCACAGATAGAGATATATGTTAGCCTGAGCAGCTTCTAAATTGGATATTTAATTTGCCATTACATACTCGTCTGCTATATTTACAAGACATCGAAGAATTGCTAAAAGTGCATCCCGGAGTAGTAAACTGTGTATATTAACACCCCTAATTGCCTCATACACCGAGTAACAATTTTCAATGTGTAAATATAAATTTTGGGACGCTATAGTAACTTGTCGACCAAATTTTAACACTAAAGAGACATAACACTGATGCTATTGTGTTTTAGAGAGTGTTTATAACACATAAAGAGACCACAGAAAAAGATATATGTTAGCCTGAGCAGCTTCTGTATTGGATATTCAATTTGCCATTACATACTCGTCTGCTATATTTACAGGACATCGAAGAATTGCTAAAAGTGCATCCCGGAGTAGTCAACTGTGTATATTAACACCTCTAATTGCCTCATACACCGAGTAACAATTTTCAATGTGTAAATATAAATTTTGGGACGCTATAGTAACTTCTCGACCAAATTAGAAGCAATAAAACGCAGTAATCTTCTCTACGTACGTGGAGAAGAATACTGCGTTTTATTGCTTCTAATTAAGACACCTCCACTATCAGCATGATGGATCACCTCCCTGTTCTCGACCAAATTTTAACACTAAAGAGACATAACATTGATCCTAATGTGTCTTAGAGAGTGTTTATAACACATAAAGAGACCACAGATAGAGATATATGTTAGCCTGAGCAGCTTCTGAATTGGATATTTAATTTGCCATTACATACTCGTCTGCTATATTTACAAGACATCGAAGAATTGCTAAAAGTGCATCCCGGAGTAGTAAACTGTGTATATTAACACCCCTAATTGCCTCATACACCGAGTAACAATTTTCAATGTGTAAATATAAATTTTGGGAAGCTATAGTAACTTGTCGACCAAATTTTAACACTAAAGAGACATAACACTGATGCTATTGTGTTTTAGAGAGTGTTTATAACACATAAAGAGACCACAGATAGAGATATATGTTAGCCTGAGCAGCTTCTGTATTGGATATTCAATTTGCCATTACATACTCGTCTGCTATATTTACAAGACATCGAAGAATTGCTAAAAGTGCATCCCGGAGTAGTCAACTGTGTATATGAACACCCTTAATAGCCTCATACACCGAGTACCAATTTTCAATGTGTAAATATAAATTTTGGGACGCTATAGTAACTTGTCGACCAAATTTTAACACTAAAGAGACATAACACTGATGCTATTGTGTTTTAGAGAGTGTTTATAACACATAAAGAGACCACAGAAAGCGATAGAAGTTAGCCTGAGCAGCTTCTGTATTGGATATTCAATTTGCCATTACATACTCGTCTGCTATATTTTCAAGACATCGAAGAATTGCTAAAAGTGCATCCCGGAGTATTAAATTGTGTATATTAACGCCCCTAATTGCCGTATACACAGAGTACCAATTTTCAATGTGTAAATATAAATTTTGGGGCGTTATAATAACCTCCAGACCACGTTTGAACACTAAAGAGTCATGCCATTGATCCTAATGTGTCTTAGAGAGTGTTTATAACACATAAAGAGACCACAGATAGAGATATATGTTAGCCTGAGCAGCTTCTGTATTCGATATTCAATTTGCCATTACATACTCGTCTGCTATATTTACAAGACATAGAAGAATTGCTAAAAGTGCATCCCGAAGTAGTCAACTGTGTATATTAACACCCTTAATAGCCTCATACGCCGAGTACCAATTTTCAATGTGTAAATATAAATTTTGGGACGCTATAGTAACTTCTCGACCAAATTAGAAGCAATAAAACGCAGTAGTCTTCTCCACGTACGTGGAGAAGACTACTGCGTTTTATTGCTACTAATTAAGATACCTCCACTATCAGCATGATGGATCACCTCCCTGTTCTCGACCAAATTTTAACACTAAAGAGACATAACATTGATGCTATTGTGTTTTAGAGAGTGTTTATAACACATAAAAAGACCACAGATAGAGATATATGTTAGCCTGAGCAGCTTCTGAATTGGATATTTAATTTGCCATTACATACTCGTCTGCTATATTTACAAGACATCGAAGAATTGCTAAAAGTGCATCCCGGAGTAGTAAACTGTGTATATTAACACCCCTAATTGCCTCATACACCGAGTAACAATTTTCAATGAGTAAATATAAATTTTGGGAAGCTATAGTAACTTGTCGACCAAATTTTAACACTAAAGAGACATAACACTGATGCTATTGTGTTTTAGAGAGTGTTTATAACACATAAAGAGACCACAGATAGAGATATATGTTAGCCTGAGCAGCTTCTGTATTGGATATTCAATTTGCCATTACATACTCGTCTGCTATATTTACAAGACATCAAAGAATTGCTAAAAGTGCATCCCGGAGTAGTCAACTGTGTATATTAACACCCTTAATAGCTTCATACACCGAGTACCAATTTTCAATGTGTAAATATAAATTTTGGGACGCTATAGTAACTTGTCGACCAAATTTTAACACTAAAGAGACATAACACTGATGCTATTGTGTTTTAGAGAGTGTTTATAACACATAAAGAGACCACAGAAAGCGATAGAAGTTAGCCTAAGCAGCTTCTGTATTGGATATTCAATTTGCCATTACATACTCGTCTGCTATATTTTCAAGACATCGAAGAATTGCTAAAAGTGCATCCCGGAGTATTAAATTGTGTATATTAACGCCCCTAATTGCCGTATACACAGAGTAGCAATTTTCAAGGTGTAAATATAAATTTTGGGGCGCTATAATAACCTCCAGACCACGTTTGAACACTAAAGAATCATGACATTGATCCTAATGTGTCTTAGAGAGTGTTTATAACACATAAAGAGACCACAGATAGAGATATATGTTAGCCTGAGCAGCTTCTGTATTGGATATTCAATTTGCCATTACATACTCGTCTGCTATATTTACAAGACATCGAAGAATTGCTAAAAGTGCATCCCGGAGTAGTCAACTGTGTATATTAACACCCTTAATAGCCTCATACACCGAGTACCAATTTTCAATGTGTAAATATAAATTTTGGGACGCTATAGTAACTTCTCGACCAAATTAAGATACCTCCACTATCAGCATGATGGATCACCTCCCTGTTCTCGACCAAATTTTAACACTAAAGAGACATAACATTGATGCTATTGTATTTTAGAGAGTGTTTATAACACATAAAAAGACCACAGAAAGCGATAGAAGTTAGACTGAGCAGCTTCTGTATTGGATATTCAATTTGCCATTACATACTCGTCTGCTATATCTACAAGACATCGAAGAATTGCTAAAAGTGCATCCCGGAGTAGTCAACTGTGTATATTAACACCCTTAATAGCCTCATACACCGAGTACCAATTTTCAATGTGTAAATATAAATTTTGGGACGCTATAGTAACTTCTCGACCAAATTAAGATACCTCCACTATCAGCATGATGGATCACCTCCCTGTTCTCGACCAAATTTTAACACTAAAGAGACATAACATTAATGCTATTGTATTTTAGAGAGTGTTTATAACACATAAAAAGACCACAGAAAGCGATAGAAGTTAGACTGAGCAGCTTCTGTATTGGATATTCAATTTACCATTACATACTCGTCTGCTATATCTACAAGACATCGAAGAATTGCTAAAAGTGCATCCCGGAGTAGTCAACTGTGTATATTAACACCCTTAATAGCCTCATACACCGTGTACCAATTTTCAATGTGTAAATATAAATTTTGGGACGCTATAGTAACTTCTCGACCAAATTAAGATACCTCCACTATCAGCATGATGGATCACCTCCCTGTTCTCGACCAAATTTTAACACTAAAGAGATATAACATTGATGCTATTGTATTTTAGAGAGTGTTTATAACACATAAAAAGACCACAGAAAGCGATAGAAGTTAGACTGAGCAGCTTCTGTATTGGATATTCAATTTGCCATTACATACTCGTCTGCTATATCTACAAGACATCGAAGAATTGCTAAAAGTGCATCCCGGAGTAGTCAACTGTGTATATTAACACCCTTAATAGCCTCATACACCGAGTACCAATTTTCAATGTGTAAATATAAATTTTGGGACGCTATAGTAACTTCTCGACCAAATTAAGATACCTCCACTATCAGCATGATGGATCACCTCCCTGTTCTCGACCAAATTTTAACACTAAAGAGACATAACATTGATGCTATTGTATTTTAGAGAGTGTTTATAACACATAAAAAGACCACAGAAAGCGATAGAAGTTAGACTGAGCAGCTTCTGTATTGGATATTCAATTTGCCATTACATACTCGTCTGCTATATCTACAAGACATCGAAGAATTGCTAAAAGTGCATCCCGGAGTAGTCAACTGTGTATATTAACACCCTTAATAGCCTCATACACCGAGTACCAATTTTCAGTGTGTAAATATAAATTTTGGGACGCTATAGTAACTTCTCGACCAAATTAAGATACCTCCACTATCAGCATGATGGATCACCTCCCTGTTCTCGACCAAATTTTAACACTAAAGAGACATAACATTGATGCTATTGTATTTTAGAGAGTGTTTATAACACATAAAAAGACCACAGAAAGCGATAGAAGTTAGACTGAGCAGCTTCTGTATTGGATATTCAATTTGCCATTACATACTCGTCTGCTATATCTACAAGACATCGAAGAATTGCTAAAAGTGCATCCCGGAGTAGTCAACTGTGTATATTAACACCCTTAATAGCCTCATACACCGAGTACCAATTTTCAATGTGTAAATATAAATTTTGGGACGCTATAGTAACTTCTCGACCAAATTAAGATACCTCCACTATCAGCATGATGGATCACCTCCCTGTTCTCGACCAAATTTTAACACTAAAGAGACATAACATTGATGCTATTGTATTTTAGAGAGTGTTTATAACACATAAAAAGACCACAGAAAGCGATAGAAGTTAGACTGAGCAGCTTCTGTATTGGATATTCAATTTGCCATTACATACTCGTCTGCTATATCTACAAGACATCGAAGAATTGCTAAAAGTGCATCCCGGAGTAGTCAACTGTGTATATTAACACCCTTAATAGCCTCATACACCGAGTACCAATTTTCAATGTGTAAATATAAATTTTGGGACGCTATAGTAACTTCTCGACCAAATTAAGATACCTCCACTATCAGCATGATGGATCACCTCCCTGTTCTCGACCAAATTTTAACACTAAAGAGACATAACATTGATGCTATTGTATTTTAGAGAGTGTTTATAACACATAAAAAGACCACAGAAAGCGATAGAAGTTAGACTGAGCAGCTTCTGTATTGGATATTCAATTTGCCATTACATACTCGTCTGCTATATCTACAAGACATTGAAGAATTGCTAAAAGTGCATCCCGGAGTAGTCAACTGTGTATATTAACACCCTTAATAGCCTCATACACCGAGTACCAATTTTCAATGTGTAAATATAAATTTTGGGACGCTATAGTAACTTCTCGACCAAATTAAGATACCTCCACTATCAGCATGATGGATCACCTCCCTGTTCTCGACCAAATTTTAACACTAAAGAGACATAACATTGATGCTATTGTATTTTAGAGAGTGTTTATAACACATAAAAGGACCACAGAAAGCGATAGAAGTTAGACTGAGCAGCTTCTGTATTGGATATTCAATTTGCCATTACATACTCGTCTGCTATATCTACAAGACATCGAAGAATTGCTAAAAGTGCATCCCGGAGTAGTCAACTGTGTATATTAACACCCTTAATAGCCTCATACACCGAGTACCAATTTTCAATGTGTAAATATAAATTTTGGGACGCTATAGTAACTTCTCGACCAAATTAAGATACCTCCACTATCAGCATGATGGATCACCTCCCTGTTCTCGACCAAATTTTAACACTAAAGAGACATAACATTGATGCTATTGTATTTTAGAGAGTGTTTATAACACATAAAAAGACCACAGAAAGCGATAGAAGTTAGACTGAGCAGCTTCTGTATTGGATATTCAATTTGCCATTACATACTCGTCTGCTATATCTACAAGACATCGAAGAATTGCTAAACGTGCATCCCGGAGTAGTCAACTGTGTATATTAACACCCTTAATAGCCTCATACACCGAGTACCAATTTTCAATGTGTAAATATAAATTTTGGGACGCTATAGTAACTTCTCGACCAAATTAAGATACCTCCACTATCAGCATGATGGATAACCTCCCTGTTCTCGACCAAATTTTAACACTAAAGAGACATAACATTGATGCTATTGTATTTTAGAGAGTGTTTATAACACATAAAAAGACCACAGAAAGCGATAGAAGTTAGACTGAGCAGCTTCTGTATTGGATATTCAATTTGCCATTACATACTCGTCTGCTATATCTACAAGACATCGAAGAATTGCTAAAAGTGCATCCCGGAGTAGTCAACTGTGTATATTAACACCCTTAATAGCCTCATACACCGAGTACCAATTTTCAATGTGTAAATATAAATTTTGGGACGCTATAGTAACTTCTCGACCAAATTAAGATACCTCCACTATCAGCATGATGGATCGCCTCCCTGTTCTCGACCAAATTTTAACACTAAAGAGACATAACATTGATGCTATTGTATTTTAGAGAGTGTTTATAACACATAAAAAGACCACAGAAAGCGATAGAAGTTAGACTGAGCAGCTTCTGTATTGGATATTCAATTTGCCATTACATACTCGTCTGCTATATCTACAAGACATCGAAGAATTGCTAAAAGTGCATCCCGGAGTAGTCAACTGTGTATATTAACACCCTTAATAGCCTCATACACCGAGTACCAATTTTCAATGTGTAAATATACATTTTGGGACGCTATAGTAACTTGTCGACCAAATTTTAACACTAAAGAGACATAACACTGATGCTATTGTGTTTTATAGAGTGTTTATAACACATAAAGACACCACAGAAAGCGATAGAAGTTAGCCTGAGCAGCTTCTGTATTGGATATTCAATTTGCCATTACATACTCGTCTGCTACATTTACAAGACATCGAAGAATTGCTAAAAGTGCATCCCGGAGTAGTCAACTGTGTATATTAACACCCTTAATAGCCTCATACACCGAGTACCAATTTTCAATGTGTAAATATAAATTTTGGGACGCTATAGTAACTTGTCGACCAAATTTTAACACTAAAGAGACATAACACTGATGCTATTGTGTTTTAGAGAGTGTTTATAACACATAAAGTGACCACAGAAAGCGATAGAAGTTAGCCTGAGCAGCTTCTGTATTGGATATTTAATTTGCCATTACATACTCGTCTGCTATATTTACAAGACATCGAAGAATTGCTAAAAGTGCATCCCGGAGTATTAAATTGTGTATATTAACGCCCCTAATTGCCGTATACACAGAGTACCAATTTTCAAGGTGTAAATATAAATTTTGGGGCGCTATAATAACCTCCAGACCACGTTTGAACACTAAAGAGTCATGACATTGATCCTAATGTGTCTTAGAGAGTGTTTATAACACATCAAGAGACCACAGATAGAGATATATGTTAGCCTGAGCAGCTTCTAAATTGGATATTTAATTTGCCATTACATACTCGTCTGCTATATTTACAAGACATCGAAGAATTGCTAAAAGTGCATCCCGGAGTAGTAAACTGTGTATATTAACACCCCTAATTGCCTCATACACCGAGTAACAATTTTCAATGTGTAAATATAAATTTTGGGACGCTATAGTAACTTGTCGACCAAATTTTAACACTAAAGAGACATAACACTGATGCTATTGTGTTTTAGAGAGTGTTTATAACACATAAAGAGACCACAGAAAAAGATATATGTTAGCCTGAGCAGCTTCTGTATTGGATATTCAATTTGCCATTACATACTCGTCTGCTATATTTACAGGACATCGAAGAATTGCTAAAAGTGCATCCCGGAGTAGTCAACTGTGTATATTAACACCTCTAATTGCCTCATACACCGAGTAACAATTTTCAATGTGTAAATATAAATTTTGGGACGCTATAGTAACTTCTCGACCAAATTAGAAGCAATAAAACGCAGTAATCTTCTCTACGTACGTGGAGAAGAATACTGCGTTTTATTGCTTCTAATTAAGACACCTCCACTATCAGCATGATGGATCACCTCCCTGTTCTCGACCAAATTTTAACACTAAAGAGACATAACATTGATCCTAATGTGTCTTAGAGAGTGTTTATAACACATAAAGAGACCACAGATAGAGATATATGTTAGCCTGAGCAGCTTCTGAATTGGATATTTAATTTGCCATTACATACTCGTCTGCTATATTTACAAGACATCGAAGAATTGCTAAAAGTGCATCCCGGAGTAGTAAACTTTGTATATTAACACCCCTAATTGCCTCATACACCGAGTAACAATTTTCAATGTGTAAATATAAATTTTGGGAAGCTATAGTAACTTGTCGACCAAATTTTAACACTAAAGAGACATAACACTGATGCTATTGTGTTTTAGAGAGTGTTTATAACACATAAAGAGACCACAGATAGAGATATATGTTAGCCTGAGCAGCTTCTGTATTGGATATTCAATTTGCCATTACATACTCGTCTGCTATATTTACAAGACATCGAAGAATTGCTAAAAGTGCATCCCGGAGTAGTCAACTGTGTATATTAACACCCTTAATAGCCTCATACACCGAGTACCAATTTTCAATGTGTAAATATAAATTTTGGGACGCTATAGTAACTTGTCGACCAAATTTTAACACTAAAGAGACATAACACTGATGCTATTGTGTTTTAGAGAGTGTTTATAACACATAAAGAGACCACAGAAAGCGATAGAAGTTAGCCTGAGCAGCTTCTGTATTGGATATTCAATTTGCCATTACATACTCGTCTGCTATATTTTCAAGACATCGAAGAATTGCTAAAAGTGCATCCCGGAGTATTAAATTGTGTATATTAACGCCCCTAATTGCCGTATACACAGAGTACCAATTTTCAATGTGTAAATATAAATTTTGGGGCGCTATAATAACCTCCAGACCACGTTTGAACACTAAAGAGTCATGCCATTGATCCTAATGTGTCTTAGAGAGTGTTTATAACACATAAAGAGACCACAGATAGAGATATATGTTAGCCTGAGCAGCTTCTGTATTCGATATTCAATTTGCCATTACATACTCGTCTGCTATATTTACAAGACATAGAAGAATTGCTAAAAGTGCATCCCGAAGTAGTCAACTGTGTATATTAACACCCTTAATAGCCTCATACGCCGAGTACCAATTTTCAATGTGTAAATATAAATTTTGGGACGCTATAGTAACTTCTCGACCAAATTAGAAGCAATAAAACGCAGTAGTCTTCTCCACGTACGTGGAGAAGACTACTGCGTTTTATTGCTACTAATTAAGATACCTCCACTATCAGCATGATGGATCACTTCCCTGTTCTCGACCAAATTTTAACACTAAAGAGACATAACATTGATGCTATTGTGTTTTAGAGAGTGTTTATAACACTTAAAAAGACCACAGAAAGCGATAGAAGTTAGCCTGAGCAGCTTCTGTATTGGATATTCAATTTGCCATTACATACTCGTCTGCTATATTTTCAAGACATCGAAGAATTGCTGAAAGTGCATCCCGGAGTATTAAATTGTGTATATTAACGCCCCTAATTGCCGTATACACAGAGTACCAATTTTCAAGGTGTAAATATAAATTTTGGGACGCTATAATAACCTCCAGACCACGTTTGAACACTAAAGAGTCATGACATTGATCCTAATGTGTCTTAGAGAGTGTTTATAACACATAAAGAGACCACAGATAGAGATATATGTTAGCCTGAGCAGCTTCTGTATTGGATATTCAATTTGCCATTACATACTCGTCTGCTATATTTACAAGACATCGAAGAATTGCAAAAAGTGCATCCCGGAGTAGTCAACTGTGTATATTAACACCCTTAATAGCCTCATACACCGAGTACCAATTTTCAATGTGTAAATATAAATTTTGGGACGCTATAGTAACTTGTCGACCAAATTTTAACACTAAAGAGACATAACACTGATGCTATTGTGTTTTAGAAAGTGTTTATAACACATAAAGAGACCACAGAAAGCGATAGAAGTTAGCCTGAGCAGCTTCTGTATTGGATATTCAATTTGCCAATACATACTCGTCTGCTATATTTTCAAGACATCGAAGAATTGCTAAAAGTGCATCCCGGAGTATTAAATTGTGTATATTAATGCCCCTAATTGCCGTATACGCAGAGTACCAATTTTCAAGGTGTAAATATAAATTTTGGGGCGCTATAATAACTTCCAGACCACGTTTGAACACTAAAGAGTCATGACATTGATCCTAATGTGTCTTAGAGAGTGTTTATAACACATAAAGAGACCACAGATAGAGATATATGTTAGCCTGAGCAGCTTCTGTATTGGATATTCAATTTGCCATTACATACTCGTCTGCTATATTTACAAGACATCGAAGAATTGCTAAAAGTGCATCCCGGAGTAGTCAACTGTGTATATTAACACCCTTAATAGCCTCATACACCGAGTACCAATTTTCAATGTGTAAATATAAATTTTGGGACGCTATAGTAACTTGTCGACCAAATTTTAACACTAAAGAGACATAACACTGATGCTATTGTTTTTCAGAAAGTGTTTATAACACATAAAGAGACCACAGAAAGCGATAGAAGTTAGACTGAGCAGCTTCTGTATTGGATATTCAATTTGCTATTACATACTCGTCTGCTATATTTTCAAGACATCGAAGAATTGCTAAAAGTGCATCCCGGAGTATTAAATTGTGTATATTAACGCCCCTAATTGCCGTATACACAGAGTACCAATTTTCAAGGTGTAAATATAAATTTTGGGGCGCTATAATAACCTCCAGACCACGTTTGAACACTAAAGAATCATGACATTGATCCTAATGTGTCTTAGAGAGTGTTTATAACACATAAAGAGACCACAGATAGAGATATATGTTAGCCTGAGCAGCTTCTGTATTGGATATTCAATTTGCCATTACATACTCGTCTGCTATATTTACAAGACATCGAAGAATTGCTAAAAGTGCATCCCGGAGTAGTCAACTGTGTATATTAACACCCTTAATAGCCTCATACACCGAGTACCAATTTTCAATGTGTAAATATAAATTTTGGGACGCTATAGTAACTTCTCGACCAAATTAAGATACCTCCACTATCAGCATGATGGATCACCTCCCTGTTCTCGACCAAATTTTAACACTAAAGAGACATAACATTGATGCTATTGTATTTTAGAGAGTGTTTATAACACATAAAAAGACCACAGAAAGCGATAGAAGTTAGACTGAGCAGCTTCTGTATTGGATATTCAATTTGCCATTACATACTCGTCTGCTATATTTACAAGAAATCGAAGAATTGCTAAAAGTGAATCCCGGAGTAGTAAACTGTGTATATTAACTCCCCTAATTGCCTCATACACCGAGTAACAATTTTCAATGTGTAAATATAAATTTTGGGACGCTATAGTAACTTCTCGACCAAATTTTAACACTAAAGAGACATAACCTTGATGCTTTTGTGTTTTAGAGAGTGTTTATAACACATAAAGAGACCACAGAAAGCGATAGAAGTTAGCCTGAGCCGCTTCTGTATTGTATATTCAATTTGCCATTACATACTCGTCTGCTATATTTACACGACATCGAAGAATTGCTAAAAGTGCATCCCGGAGTATTAAATTGTGTATATTAACGCCCCTAATAGCCTTATACACAGAGTATCAATTTTCAAGGTGTAAATACAAATGTTGGGCGCTATAATAACCTCCAGACCACGTTTGAACACTAAAGAGACATGACATTGATCCTAATGTGTCTTAGAAGTAGAGGGAAGTGGATGGTTCTGGAACCTCCCCCCACCACTTGGCCTTGAGGTCAAGGCCAAGACCACGTTCAAGCCCAAGGTCACATGCAAAGCGAGGCCACGTTCAAGGCGAGGTCACGTTCAATCCCAAGGTCACATGCAAGGCGGGGCCACGTGCAAGCCCAAGGTCACGTTCGAAGCGAGGCCATCAACAGTAACCTTGAAGACTGGGTATAACATGAGGTGTAGTTTTGTGTTCAGTAGTATATCGTGTGCTGTACTAGCAAAAAACAATGGATCAAGTACAAAAGGTTGGTGAAACTGTGAAGGGGCGAGTATCAAAGAAAAAAGTGAAACTGTTATATCCAGTATTGTTAAACGCAACAAGTTATCCGTTGAATAAGTCAAGAAATAAATCTGTGAGTTTGGGTTTGACCTGTTTTGGATCGTTTGTGCCGGGAGTGCTAATTAGTGGGATTAACAACAATTTTATACTGCTAGACGAAGGAGAGTGGCAAGTCTTTCTTAAAAATGAAGATGTGATAAACAGGCATTTTAACTATGAAGATGGAGATTTAAAACCGGTGGATATAAGTCCAGGCAAACGAATATATTTCCAAAAAATCGGAAATAAGAAAGTGATTGTGCTGCAGGAACTTAAGCGATCCCAAGTGTATCTCGGTATGCAATCAGTAGCAGAATTGTGGGGGTTGCTACAGCTGCTAAATTCTAAAGCTGAATTATTGAAAAGTCAGATGTTTGAACAATTTTACAGTAGTATATTGGACGCGGTTTGGAATTTACCCGGCGACTTTAAAAGAAGCATTGAGGATGCGTTACCGCCAATAAAATCCGAAAATGTATACTGCATGCATGAAATGCTAAAGTATGCTTTGGACGTCATTAGATATGATATTGTGTTTAAACAATACGCCCAACAACAGCAAACGTTGGAACAATAAGTGTTTATCATGTAGTTATAACGATGTAATAAAAAATTAAAAATTTTAAAACGTTTATTATACAAATAACTTACTGACTAACTTAGAAACTAACCTAACCTAACAACTTAAAATCTACTCCTCAACGTCTCTTTCGTACCCTGAATTGTTTTCACCACCACTGTCACCGTTTTCCATTCCCTCACCACCACTGTCACCGTTTTCCCCACCCGAAGACCAACCTTGGGTGGAGACGTCGAAAATGCTATCTCCAACAGAAGATATGGTGTCAGATACGTGATCCATACCGTTAATCCTCGGATCATTTGGACTCCATATGAGACTGATGTCATCAGGTATCGACAACCCATCCGATCGGAGACTCGACGGTGTAGACGACCTATCCAACAGCATATCTTCATCAGGCTGGTCAATGCCGGCCGAGTCCGCATTCAACAGCCTCGACCTGATGTTGTTCAGTTCTGGGATGTTGAGGTCTCCGATGTATTCACCATCCGTCGTGCATAGGTGCCCTTCCACGTAGTGGAAGAAGGCACAACGCCCGGACGGATAGATTCGGGTGCGAAGCAAGACGAGTAGAGGATGTAGTAGCTCAGGACTCCACGAGAAATCCCGAAGCCATACCCTCACATCGCCATTGGTGAGGTTTTCTACCTCCCACTCGGGGGCGAAACAGACGTTGTTCGATCGAAAAAACCACACCAACTGCATTTCAACTGTGAAAAGAGAAGTAGCTTATTAAAGATATAACTAAAATTGGCAAGCTTTTACTAAAACAGTTATTAACAATTGAAACAGGGTCGGTCATTCTGCCGGACTCATATTTACAACTGGTAACATACCTGTAATGTAACGATGATGCGGTTCAATGGTGTGGTTGGACAGTTGTGGAATGATGTGGGCGGCCCCACTATAGCTGTAGAAAGACATGTAATTTCTCAAAGAAGCAATTCTCTCCTACTTACGTAAACGGCCCAAATCATCTCACTTAATTCCAGGTCTCTGTAGAGTTTGATTTTACGTCCCAGAAACCACCTTGTCTCTAACAAAATGGCTTCCGCGACGTAATCGCAGTTGCCTATGGTTGCTACGTCATCCTAAAAATAAATGTATTGTGAACCGGATTTATGAACATATAATTTTCTTACAGTCCTATACTTTTCCTTGACGTATTCGATTAAATCTTTCTCTAAAAAAATTATAAAAATTTATTACATCAACTATTAAAATTTACAAAAAAATTACCGAAAGGCGACTGGACTGGGACGCACTTTACGCTTTCAAGAAACTGATCTGTAAATTTCTTGCATGTATACTGTTTAAAATACAAAAAAAAACAAGCATCTTACCCATTTCTCTGGTCTAATTTTATCTGAAAAATGTTTGAGAATTTAGAATAGCGAAGTAACAGTACAATGCAAAAAAAATTCCAATCAAATATCTTAATAATGATGATACAAGCATTTTAACATATAAAATGAAACATATATACAAACATATCTTACCAATGGAGCAGATTGTTGCAGCTGAGGAAACTGTGATTTTGTCATGCAACAGCGGCTGGTTTATATACAAATCTCTCCTACCTACATCTCGACTTGGAGGGAAGGGTTGACAAATTATGGAGCAAATTTTTAATTTTTGCTAATTACGGCGCTATCTAATCATAGTTTTAAATTAACTGATTTTTTTGTAACAGCATTAGCTTTCTCATAAAAAAACACGTTTTTTAATACCCGACACGGCATATTTTGTGCACATTGTAATATGTATTTAAATGATTTATTTTAAATAGCATAATGTTTGCATATGGTGAAATTTGCTTTCTGCAGGGTAGGTCACATGTAATTTTTAATTCATATCATTTTTAATAAGTACGCGAAAAGCCAACAATGCATAACTCGTAGTAAAGTTTAATTGACGTGGTGGCATTGTTTAAAACGGTAATAATCAATAAATAATTCATGCACTTTAAAAGTGATATGAATTAAAAATTACATGTGACTACTTAATATTTTTTAAAACAATAGTTAATTCGCTTACTAGTAATAATGCAAACTACAATTTGTTATGAAAAAGTCGTGCAAATCATAATTGGACGTATTATTTGCAAATGCATTTCTGCTTCGTAAACAAGAGTGACGTCAATGGAAAAATTTACACTTATGTTAAAAACATCTTTGACCCAGGCAAATGGTCCTTTTATTTTTTTGCTTCGACTTTGAGACGACCTGGGCAAATGCATCAGGATGCAATATTGCATCCGCTTTAGCAGTTCGTAAACAAGTGACGTCAATGGAAAATTGCGACAATTAGAAGTTTTTCAAAGTAATCAGATATTTGCGAAAATTCACAGAGGGATATAGTTTCTCATTCTGAACAACTTTTCTTAATAAAATTTTGCCGTATTATGAACTAACGAGGCAGCACTTTTGAAAATAAATTTCGTTTTAGCACAATTACAATTAGAAGTTTTTCAAAGTAATCAGATATTTGCGAAAATTCACAGAGGGATATAGTTTCTCATTCTGAACAACTTTTCTTAATAAAATTTTGCCGTATTGTGAACTAACGAGGCAGCACTTTTGAAAATAAATTTCGTTGTAGTGCAATTGCGACCCTTAAAAATTTTTCAAAGTAATCATATATTTGCGAAAATTCACAGAGGGATATAGTTTCTCATTCTGAATAACTTTTCTTAATAAAATTTTGCCGTATTATGAACTAACGAGGCAGCACTTTTGAAAATAAATTTCGTTTTAGCACAATTACGACAATTAGAAGTTTTTCAAAGTAATCAGATATTTGCGAAAATTCACAGAGGGATATAGTTTCTCATTCTGAACAACTGTTTTTAATAAAATTTTGCCGTATTATGAACTAACGAGGCAGCAATTTTGAAAATAAATTTCGTTTTAGTACAATTACAATTAGAAGTTTTTTAAAGTAATCAGATATTTGCGAAAATTCACAGAGGGATATGGTTTCTCATTCTGAACAACTTTTCTTAATAAAATTTTGCCGTATTATGAACTAACGAGGCAGCACTTTTGAAAATAAATTTCGTTTTAGCACAATTACAATTAGAAGTTTTTCAAAGTAATCAGATATTTGCGAAAATTCACAGAGGGATATAGTTTCTCATTCTGCACAACTTTTCTTAATAAAATTTTGCCGTATTATGAACTAACGAGGCAGCACTTTTGAAAATAAAATTCGGTTTAGCGCAATTGCAAACAATGAGAAGTTTTTCAAAGTAATCAGATATTTGCGAAAATTCATACAGTGGTTTAATTTTACATTCTGAATAACTTTTCTTAATAAAATTTTGCTATATCTTTAAGGAAATTAGCATCGTAATTAAATTAATATTGAAAGTTGAAGTTGGCCTTCGCATTTCGTATAAATGCAGACCTCCAAGCTGCAGCAAACCATTCTGTTACCTGCTTTTGCAATGTCAACTGTGTGCCAATCTTGTAGAGGTGTTCTACTACCCAAAAAGATGTCTAAATACTCGAGGCTTAGCTTGAAGAAAACATCGGAAAAGGGTAAAGTTAAACTTTGCGCCTGCACGGAACCGAGCGTTTCCGTACAGACGTCTCCGCAAGCCGCCATTACGGTTTTAAGTGACGTATTAATTGCTCCTAATTACGAAATTATTTCTCCAAGTAGTCAAGGTTCGAGCAAAATTTTAAAATCAGCTTTAAAAAAAGGTCAGAAAATTAAAAAAAAACCGGCAAAATTCAATTTTGGTAAATATATAGAGAATATGAAAAATACTGAGAAGAAAACGGGAGAATTTCAGGTTCAAGTGGAAAATGTATCCACATTTGATAGTCGGACAGTTGGTGAACTGTCTACTCCAAAATTCCAAAATATGCCGATGCAATCTGAGTCTCCGCATCTATCACAAACGGAAATGTTTATGGAAGCGTTAGATTTTGACGACATTCCATTGGAAAAGGCGGCTTCCGGCGACGGTGCGGCGCAAGAGTTTACAACCCTTGTAGATGGTTTGGAGATAGACTCCGGCTCAAGTCGACCGACCAGTCGAATTTCGAAGCGACTAACAATCCAACCTTCGGAAAATGTGGCCGCAGCGCCTTCTGTAATTGTACAGGCGTCTCCGGTTTCGGGTGGTGTAGCTGTTGTAGCCACTGGGAGTGACGTAATCGATACTGTGGTGTCGATTACGTCTACCCCGCAGGAGAAAGACATGGATGACATTTCGCCATCCCAGCGTGCCGAACGTGAATACGTGTCTAATCGGAATGCAATAAATGCTAAAGCTGCCGATCTTCGCAGTGGAGAGCATTATCTAAGGTATATTAGATATTATTTTTTTATCCATATATGTTATTTAACATTGAAGGTGTTTAGAACGTGCTTTTCCCAGTTTAGTAGCTTATATTGTTATTAGCTCCCTAGAAATTCGAGCCGCCAGCCTAGAAGCGACGATGCATGATGAGTACCTAAAAAGCATAGCTGCTTTACCTAAGATCCGCCACGGCCACAGCGCAACTAACATGGACATCTTTAAGAATGCTGCGTTAGCAAGGCTAGAGCTAATCCAAGATCTGTTAGCTGTGGAGAGTGCGATTCGTGCAAGACGTCAGGAGCTCGATAAAAAAGCTAAGTAACGAGTAGATAATCGTTTAACATATCATACACCTCTAACACAAATAACCTTGCCCCTATCCTCTCCAGGGTGTCCAAAGCGAATCCTCCCCGTGGTGACACCTGGGTAATCCGTTCGAGGTTTAATTTGTTAATCAGTGTTTATAAATAAAGGTGTTCATTGCGTTTGTGAATAGTAAGCCTCGAGCTGGGTAGCTAATCGCGCAATTAGTATATTAACCGATTGCGCGAGACTAATTTGCCATTATGTTCAGGTGCACTGCTTGTGGAGAGTCCTTCACCAGAGCTGACAATTTGTTTCGCCATCGAAGAGATAGCTGTCGCCACGAGCTGGGCCACCCATCGACGAGTGGTAAGTGGAAACGTGTTAATTGCTGTTGATTATATCGATTGTGTGTTTCCTACAGGTGACGCTATGGAGGCTTCTGTAGCAGCTGGTGAGGGACCATCGGCGAGTAAACGTCCAAGACCTAATGACTCCAGCGGTGGTGAGTGCGTCTCTATTGTAGTGTTTCATGTTTTCCAACGTTTGGTTTAACGGAATTGAAAGACAAAATTATAGGTCTAATAGAAGGACAACTGACCAAATTAAACAGTATAAAATTCAATTTCGAACTTTTCGGGTATTTTATTTTGGAGACTCAAGATGTACAAGACGTCAAAAGTTTTAATACCACCAACGAGGTGGTCACTCGCGGTACAGACTTGAACGAATTATATGATAATTTAACGGGGATATTGGACCAGAAGGTGTCCGAATTTGAGGAACGCGATTCAGGTGTGTATTACAATTGTAATTCTTGTTAATGTTACTAACCGCAAAATGTTTACAGGGTGGATCTTGAAGCAGCTGCTGTACCTAGAATTAAATATAAATAAATTCAATCCGTTTCGGGCGTCTTCGTATATCCCGCTCCCGGAGCAGATTCAGACCAAGAAAGCGATCGTGAACGTCCAAAACGTCAAGGACGAGCGTTGTTTCGGGTGGGCGGTAACCTCGGCCCTCTGCGAACCAGATGGACCGTCTAATCGAACGAGTTCGTATCCAGATTGCAGCGATTTTTAAAATTTTAAGGACATTAAATTCCCTGTTAGATTGCGCGATATTTCTAAATTTGAAAAAAATAACCCTCAAATTTCTATAAATGTATACGCGTTGGAAAAAACTTTTCAAAACGATATTACCATATATGAAGTTGTGGGACCTCTGTACTGTTCGCCACGTATAAAAAACAGACATATAAATTTACTGCTTCTAACAGGCGGCGAAGGTAATAGCCACTACTGTTGGATCGCTGATTTGTCTAGGTTAGTTTCGCGGCAAATAACGGCTAGGGCCAATGCGAAACATTTTTGTAATGGTTGTCTAAATTACTTTCGCACCGATGCCCATCTGGAGAACCATAAGCTTTTTGACTGTAATCATGTATGCACAAAGTTGCCTACGACAGAGCCGATCACGGATAAGTGTGGGGAGGTGAGGCCCCAGAACATTCTTAAATTTGATAATTATCATAAGCAATTGAAAGTGCCATTTTGCATCTATGCAGATTTCGAGACAGTTTTATCACCTGTCGATGGTGGGGATCAGGAGCCGGATCGCGCAAGACCTTATACGATCAAAACGTGCGAGCACAAACCGTATTCTTTCGCGTATTATTTGAAATGTTCTTTTGATGATACTCTATCCAAATTCGAAATTAATAGGGGTGAGGATGCTGTGGACGTGTTTGTTGAACGTCTAGACAGAGACGTTCGCGCGCTATATTCCAACAGTTTGAAGCATGTTGTACCCCTCAAGCCTCTGGCTCCGCAAGAAATTCAAAATTTTAAGGATGCTGCTTCATGTCATATTTGCAATCGTCCTTTTGGAGAGGAGAACGTAAAGGTTCGCGATCACGACCATTTGACCGGAGAATATCGGGGAGCTGCCCATTCTAATTGCAATCTGAATTATAAACTTCCAAATTTTATTCCCGTATTTTTTCACAATTTAAATTACGATTCCCACCTTTTTGTCAAACAGTTAGCTCAAAATAACGAAGAGCTTGATGTCATTCCAGAAAATAAGGAAAAATATATTTTATTTGGCAAACGTCTTTGGGTAGATGAAGTCGTTGTTGACGGAAAACGGAAAAACGTTTATATGCAAATTCGATTTTTAGATAGTTACCGATTTCTAAGTTCTTCTTTAGCATCGCTGGCCGCCACGTTATCAGATGATCAGTGTGTTGAAATTCATAAGCAATTCGGACATGACATCAAATTCGAACTGATGAGACAGAAAGGTGTGTTTCCCTATTCGTATCTGGATTCATTTACAAAATTAGACGAGCCGGCGTTGCCCACAATCGCCCAGTTTTATGATCATTTAACTGAGACGCATATTACTGAGGTCGATTACGAGCGCGCCGTTAAGGTCTGGAAAACTTTTGAATGTGAAACGTTGGGCGACTATTCCGATGTTTACCTCAAATGTGACGTGTTTATATTGGCAGACGTTTTCGAAAACTTTCGCAATTTTTATTTAAATCAATATAATTTAGATCCGGCGCAGTACTTCACCGCCCCCGGTTTAAGTTGGGACGCCATGTTAAAATATACGGGGGTTGAGTTGGAACTGTTGACGGATATGGATATGTTTCACTTTTTTAGAAAGGGTATTCGTGGGGGAGTTAGTACTTGTGTCGGGCGAAAGGCTATTGCCAACAATAAATTTGCGGGTAACTATGACGCTTCAAAGCCCACTTCTTTTCTTGTTTTTTTAGACGCCACCAACCTTTATGGCCATAGTATGAGACAGTTTCTACCGCAAGGTGGTTTTGTTTGGTTGACTGACGAGGAAATTGATAGTTTTGACGTATTTCAAATTTTGGACGACTCAGATACTGGGTACGTGTTGGAAGTTGACTTGCGGTACCCTGAAAATTTACATGACGATCACAATGACTTCCCCTTTTGCCCCGAGCTATTGGTGCCTCCACAGGGAAAATTTAAAAATGCAAAATTAATTCCAAATTTGTATGACAAACACAATTATATTATTCACTACAGAAATTTGAGGCAATGTTTAGAGGCCGGCTTGATTTTGGTTAAAACGCATAAAATACTTAAGTTTAGACAATCTCCATGGCTCAGATCCTACATCGATTTAAACACAAATTTACGTAACCAGTCTGACAATGAATTTACCCGAAATTCATTCAAACTAGCTAACAATAGCGTCTTTGGTAAAACCATGGAAAACGTGGACAAAAGGGTTGTTGTAAAGTTAATTAGTCATTGGGAGAAAATTGGTAATAGAATGGGGGCAGAAGCTTTGATATCGAAACCTAACTTTAAAGATAGAATTCGGTTTGGGGAAAATTTAATAGCAGTGGAAATGAACAGAACGTCGGTTTTATATAACAAACCCATTTATGTTGGTTTCTCAGTTTTAGATCTTTCGAAAACGGTAATGTACGATTTTTATTACAAATTTTTGAAGCATACATACGGCCGTAATGTGTCTCTACTCTATTCGGACACTGACTCATTCATCCTGGAAATTTTTACTGAAAATTTTTACGCGGACATGCAAAAGCACCTTGATATCTTTGATACATCAAATTACAAGAATGGTTTGCACGGAATTTCGAGAACCGAGTCTGTTGTTGGCAAATTTAAGGATGAGTACGCTGGGGTGGCTGTGTGTAGCTATTACGGGGTCGGTGCAAAAACATACTGTGTAAACGCTGTTGGTAAGGAAGCCAAAAAGGCAAAGGGAGTTAGAAAGAGTGCTGTTCGGAATCACCTCACCACCGAAATTTATAAATCTGTAGCCGAAAACAAGAGGGAAGTTGTATTTTGTCAGATGTATGTGTTTCGTTCCCATTTACACACTATGTACACCGAATTAATGAATAAGGTTGCGCTTTCTTCGCGAGATGATAAACGCTTCCTTATTCCTAATACTACCAAAACCTTAGCGTGGGGTCACCGTGATATAGATGTTTACAGTCGTCTAGACAACTTGCTGCGCATTGCCGAAACGATGACGTAGCAATATGTTCGCGGAACAGTATTCGTTATTACTTAACAGCAGAGGTCCTACACGGCTTTCTTGTACTTTGTAGGTTTAGTTATTGTATATAGCAATTATAGTATAGGTTAAGAACACTAGCTTGTATGATATAGGTAGTAAGTTAAATTTTACGAAAAATCTGATTGTTTGGGTCCGCATTACCAAGTATATTTGTTATTTAACACTGTAGTCACTCATGTTTAGCATTTACAATAATAAATTACTGTAAAACATAAAAAGTTTTTATTTAAAGAAAATAAATGGTAGTAAAACAAACAAGTGTTTTATTGAAAGAGTTCTATAGAATCATAATAAGTTATACAACATTGTTTTTGGATATCCAGGAATTGTGACGATTATCGAATCCCAACCACTTTACGTAAAGCTGATTACCCTTCTTCTTCAACACCTTTTCTACTAGGTATACGTCCGAGTGTTTGGTTTTCTGTAATTCGTGCTCGTAAAATCCACCTTTGATTTCTTGCCCTTCCTGATCGGTGAGTTTGTAGGTGGTAGGATTTGTAAGTCGCACTGTGGCTATTTTGAATATTTCGTTGCTCCAGCTGGGTGTGTAGCCCTTGCTAAATATCGAACGATATTTACTAATGCGTACAGAATCTCCTTTATGAAACTTTTGAGGTGTCGGATCTACAGTTTTTGTGTGGCTGTACACGGTGTGTAACAGACGTTTGGCATTTTTAAGATTAACTTCAGCCGGCTTCATACCTGTTGTGCTATGCCTGGTTGTGTTATATTTGCTTAAAAGTTGGGGCAGAATGTCCAACCATTTGTAGGACCCTTGCAAACTAAACTGCTTCCACATCATGTTCTTAAGGGTGCGGTTACATCTTTCTATGATGCTGCTTTTCATAGTTGAATACGTGCTGTAATGATTTATCTTGTAACGTCGCATCAATGCTTGAAAATCGCTGTTATAAAATTCTTTTCCCAATGTTTGAGCACTAATCAGGATCGAAGGTACAATGTTTGTAGCCTTCTCAGTTTTTCGCTATCTGGAAAACCGCTGATCGCCAGCTCGCCTTGGAATTTGTGGACTGTATGATTGTAGGTTTCACTGAATTATACACACGTTGAAAAGCGAAGGTAGTAATTTATTGCCATAAATTAACACGAACAGTTTAACATTTACAAAGAATTAGCTTTCGGAGTGCGGACCGGTTTGCATGCTGCCACTTTGACAGATGAAACGTAAGTGTTTTTGGAATCGGATGCCGGCGAGGCAGTTTACTGCGCACAGTACGAATTCAGAATGTAAGAGAGGCGGCAAAAGTTTATAAAGTCCTTAACATACCGCCCGCCTTGGAAAGGGTAACCTTTCAAATAAAACAGTACAGAGTTGACATGTAAAAGCTAGAGTAAAACATGTAACATGAACACACATATATACAAAGCATAATAGTACATGGATCTTAATCTAGTACAAGAAAACCCGAACAATGGGGAGCCAAAAGGCTTTACGAAAACTGCGCTGAACGCTAACGCACTAGTTCACAACACTAGGTAGCGGGCACAATTTAGCGAAGGATCGCTTCACGATCCCTGACACAGTGTTCACTGACGCCACACGCGTAACGCCGTCAAGGCCAGGGTGCAGCTCGGTGACCCGGCCTAACCTCCACTTCAGAGGGGGTAGATTGTCATCCTTGATGAGGACCATGGAACCAGGCTGGAGGTCCGAAAGATGCGTGCGCCATTTGGTGCGCTGTTGGAGTTCCGAGATGTACTCTTTACTCCATCTCTTCCACACATTCTGGTGAAGTTGTTGTATTCTCTGGTATTTAGACAGCCGAGACTCGGCTATCTCAGTAACGTTGGGATCAGGCAGTGACACCAACGGACGACCAATCAGGAAATGAGCAGGAGTCAAAGGCTGAAGGTCGTTTGGATCAGAGGACAAAGGGGACAGGGGTCGGGAGTTTAAGGTCGCTTCCACCTGTGCCAACAAAGTGCAAAATTCATCGTAATTTAGACTAGCGTTACCTATAACGCGACGTATGTGATGTTTGGAGGACTTGATTCCGGCCTCCCACAATCCGCCAAAGTGGGGACTGTGCGCGGGTATAAAATGCCAAGCTACTCCGTCGTTCGCGACTGATTCGGAAATAGAAGGGTTTTGTTCCGCGAGAAAATTGCCTAATTCGATTAATTCGGAATTAGCGCCGACAAAATTAGTGCCATTATCTGAATATACATGGAGCGGTTTGCCTCGTCGAGCCACAAACCGGCGAAAAGCCATTAAGAAGGCTTCAGTAGAAAGGTCAGCGACCAATTCAAGGTGCACTGCTTTTGTGATAAAACAAACGAATAGACAAAGGTAGGACTTGACTAGTTTAGAACCACGTCCTTTGCGATCCTTTATCATGAACGGTCCACCATAATCGATACCAGTCGTATGAAATGGGGGCGATGATTGAATACGAGAGGCTGGCAGGTCTCCCATTATGGGTTCAGTTAACTTAGGAGAAAATCTAAAACACCGTAAGCATTGATGAACCACTTGCTTGACGATATTTCTGCCAGAGGTGATCCAATATCGTTCTCTGAGATTAGCTAACAGCATTTGAGGTCCGGCATGGAGAAGCCGAAGATGTTCATGCGATACTAGGAGTTTGGCGAATGGATGTTTGCCAGAAATCACTAGAGGAAACTTCTTGTCAAAGGGTAATTGAGAGTTGTGGAGCCTACCACCAACTCTTAGCAGTCCCTCGGAATCCAGAAAGGGATTCAGGGATATCAAAGCAGAAGATTGTTTCACAGGCTTGCTCTGTGACAACAGTTTAAGTTCGTCTGGAAATGACTCGCGTTGGGAAAACCTGGCAAGTCTTACAATAGATGATTGCAGTTCATCTGTAGAAAGGGGCCCAGAAAGACGATCAGCTTTGGGGGCTCGCGCATTGTTATGAAAACGAAAGCAATAAGCTATAACTCGTTGTAAGCGAGCAAAGCTTGAATACTGATTGAACGGAAATGGTTCAACAGAGGTCACAGGAAAACTCTGAACTTCCTTTTTGAATTCTGGAAGCTCAGCACGAACATGTTTGGAAGTAGGCCAAGAGGCCTCACCTTCGCTTAGCCAGGTGGGACCATGCCACCAAAGGCTTAATAAACCCAGCGGGTCAAATATCTGCGATCTTTCAGACAAGATGCTACGCTTGGTAGCCTTACTACTTGTAGAATTTGAAACATGGGATATTTCAGACAAGCTGCTACGATTGGTAGCCTTACCACTTGTAGAATCTGAAATATTGAACATGGAAGTAGGCCAAGATGCCTCACCTTCGCTTAGCCAGGTGGGACCGTGCCACCAAAGGCTTGACAGACCCAGCGGGTCAACTATCTGGGAAATTTCAGACAAGCTGCTACGATTGGTAGCCTTACTACTTGTAGAATCTGAAATCTGGGATGTTTCAGGCAAGATGCTACGATTGGTAGCCTTACTACTTGCAGAATCTGAAATCTGGGATATTTCAGGCAAGCTGCTACGCGTGGTAGCCTTACTACTTGCAGAATCTGAAATATTCTCTACTGATAAGAATCTTTTCTGAGCGATTTGCAATGAATCGCCCAGTACCTCTACAGGCTTCTTGAAAGGGATAGAGACAACGAATCGACCATTCGCTTCTCGTTGAGTATTTTGCACGAAATGTGCCTCACAGGCGTTCTCTTCATTTGTGCGAACCTTTTCCTCTGGGTAATGTTCGAGTTGCCAAAACCTAGCAATGGGATCAGAAGCATCCTCGATCGTGCCAAGATTGCACTGTACAGGGTGCGCAGAAGGAGGGCCTGTGGGGCCAGAAACAATCCAACCAAAACGAGTCTTTTTGAGGATGGGAAGATTTGGGCCTAGACCAATTTGTCCAATACAAAGGAGCTGCCAGAAAATGGGCGAACCAATCAGAATGTCGATGGTGCCCGGTTGGTCGTAGGACAGATCTGATAACTTGATGTTATCAGAAACCTTGAAGCTGTTGCGCTGGACGCGAAAACTTGGGGTAACACCCGTAATCTCATCGAGAACAAGACAGGATAGGCCAATGCCGTATGAAGTGTGAGGGGCTTGCAGCTTGATATCACACCTAGCCTTGATTTGAGAAGTGGCTTTACTTAAGCCAGAAACAGTAACGTTGACTTCGCGAGTTGGAAGCTTCAACTTTTTACACAAATCTGAACGTATAAAGTTCGATTGGGAACCGGAATCCAACAGGATTCGCACAACGTGAGGCGTACCATCATCAGCGATGAGTTTAGCGGTAGCCGTAGGTAAGAGTACCTGAAAAGCATTCGAACAGAATGCCGAAATCGATTGGTTTAGTTCAACAGGGGTTTCTGCCGACATCGCAGATCCTGGTTGACTAGAAGAAGCGTTCTGAGGCTTATCCTCATGAAGAAGTGTGTTGTGCCTTGATTTGCACTTTCTACACGTATATTTGGAGCTACAAAGGCTCGCAAGGTGACCCTGAGTTAGGCAATTAATGCATACACGGAGCTCTTTTGCCTTTGAATTTCTGTCACGAACAGACAGCTTGACAAACTTATCGCATTTGTACAAGGAATGAGATCCTTTACAAAGTGGACACGAAGGGGTACCTGACACAAATGATTTCGAATGTACCTTGGAAGACTTTTCGGGTACAAGCTTGCTATCTTTTACTTCCAGAGTTTCTAGAAGATTTGCTGTATTTTGTAAGAATTCCTTGAACTCATCAAGATTAGGCAGGTCAGAACTTGACCGGTTTCTAAGGACCTCCCATTCACGAAATGTAGTGGGGTCCAGTTTTTTAGAAACTACATAAATTATAACAAAATCAAGAAGCTCGCTTTCGGTAGCTAATGATTTGATTGCTGCAAAATGATTGAATAACATATCGCTAATCGTACGTAATTTAGTTGCAGATTCCTTACTGCAAGATTCAAGTTCAAAAATAGCCTTGAGGTGGTTATGAACCAGAATTTTTGGATCATTGTATCGATTGCACAATGCCTCCCAAGCTAGAGTATAATTACCCGCAGTAAACTCTAGACTTTTTATAATTTGGCTTGCATCACCCTGTAAACTAGCCTTTAAGTAATGCAGCTTTTGAATATTAGTTAACGTTTGATTCTCATGAATTAAGCTACTAAATATCTCACGAAATTCTAACCATTCTGAAACACTTCCTGAATATTTGGGAATCGAAATTGCAGGAAGGCGTACAGCTTGATTATTGCAATGTGAACTGCAATTTGAATGCGTTGATCTTACGCTACCATTAGGAGATCCAGAACGATCTAATGCAACATCAGACTGGCTGTTGTATTCATTAATCAAATATTTAGCTTGTGCGATTGCAAAATAATAAGAGTCTTCAAATTCGACTCGTTGTTGCATTTCCCGTTCTGCATCCTCACTGGCTTCTAAAATTTGTTCATGAACCGCATCATATTCTGATAACAATGCGGCTGCATTATTCAATCTTTCTTGTAACTGAATAATTTGAATGCTAGATAACGATTGATCTACCTCGTAAATTGCTTGCAACGATTGCACGTATTTTGCGAAACTCGTAAGCTTGCCTTTGATAGAGCCACGTGCCCTAACAAGCGAATTCATAATTGTTGAAATTAAAACAATTTAACAGATCGAACTAACTTTTCGTACGCCCCTGGCGTGAATTTTGTACGCTTCTGGTACGCTGACCCAACGGGTCAACTATCTGTGATATTTCAGGCAAGATGCTACGCGCGGTAGCCTTACTACTTGCAGAATCTGAAATATTATTTAATGATAAAACCCTTTCGCACGCCTCTGGCGCGAATTTGGTACGCCTCCGGTACTCGGAATGAATCACGACGCGGATGGCCGTGTACTACGCAAGACCAAAATGCGCCACGAACGCGAGACTGTTTTAACAACGCAAACGGCTCTGCAATTTGAAAATGCAGGGGATATAGCTAACAAACGTACTAGCTTGGCATTTCACGCAATTAAAATGTTTATATGACTCATAAACCATTTGTTTACGCAATAATACGCAGCTGAAATTATGCACACATGCAAACACAGACGAAATAAACCAAATTTATGCATAGGAAAATCAGGCTTACATTTGATATTGGTGTGTGCCGCCTTGCCGTTTTTCTGTTCCTACTACCGTCTGGCTAGCAGCTGCAATGCCCACGTGCACGAATCTTGGCGTTGATAGCACCGTCTGCTGTCTTCCTTCCTCTCGTTACGGGCACCGCATGCGCCCTCTTCGTTCCACGCGTTGCTGCGAATTTGGACGCTGCTTCCTTGCGGCCGATTGCATGCGATGCAATACAAACTGAATATGCTTTGTACTTGCCTATGACCAATGTTGTCGAATGCTGTCGCTGTTTTGGACCCGCAATGACCTAATGTGGTTTAATCCGGCTCGAAGGACCAATGTTTGAGCACTAATCAGGATCGAAGGTACAATGTTTGTAGCCTTCTCAGTTTTTCGCTATCTGGAAAACCGCTGATCGCCAGCTCGCCTTGGAATTTGTGGACTGTATGATTGTAGGTTTCACTGAATTATACACACGTTGAAAAGCGAAGGTAGTAATTTATTGCCATAAATTAACACGAACAGTTTAACATTTACAAAGAATTAGCTTTCGGAGTGCGGACCGGTTTGCATGCTGCCACTTTGACAGATGAAACGTAAGTGTTTTTGGAATCGGATGCCGGCGAGGCAGTCTACTGCGCACAGTACGAATTCAGAATGTAAGAGAGGCGGCAAAAGTTTATAAAGTCCTTAACACCCAAATCGGTTTGTACGTTTTTTGGAGATACCTTCATATTAGCAAGAACTTTTCGCATAGCTGCTGCTACATCTTTTCCCGTTTTCCGTTTTACCGGGAGAGCCCACAAGTATTTAGAAAACGCATTAATAACAGCTAAAATGCATCGATAACCTTTATTGCTTCGTGCATATGGTTGCATCTCCACCAAATCCGCTTGTAGTAAATCATGTAATCCTTTGAGAATCACCCGTCGTCTCTTGAAATTTCTTCGCGCTGGTTTGTGAAGTTCTACAACTAGATCCTCCTTAGGACTCATTGCCGAATGTTGCTGTATCGACTGCTATGGGACATTTAAGCAGCAGTTGCACGTATAACTTAGTGTTTATGGATTCGAATTTCAGTTTATCTCCTCGCCGCAATGTCTTACCGACAAGCGTGTCGTGTTTGATGCCGTTGATGTGTGATACTACCAAAGGTCCATTGACTTGAACACTTATGATCTCACCGATCGTTAAAGGAAAAATGTACTCATCATTACCGAAAATTTTGGAATATCCGCTTTCATCATAACCACGCCCCACTAGCAGCAGTGGTACCTCTATATGGAGTCGGTTTACATTTTGAACTTTCATAAAGATATGTTTGCGATGAGAACCGTAGCGCGCGCTATGGTAGTGGCGTCCAAATTTGTCTATGGGCATTACTCTATCGTCTAACACCTTCTGATCGTAATTCAATAGGTCCTCTGCTTTTGTACTCGTCTTAGTTAATTATTTTTGCATCTCGTAGAGCTTGGGTGATGCTTACGATTTCGTTGGAATGGCCGGTGTGCCCCGCTACCTGAGAGGCTAGTAATATGAGCAGACGATCCACTAATGAATTTGGATCTTTCCAAGGAACAAATTCCACTTTTTTATTGGTTACTGTTAATAATCCCCTACCGGTACGCTGCACCATCGATGCGGCTCTGGTAGGTTGTCTAATGCCGGAGGATGTAGCCAGGGGGCGTACTACTTTCATATATTTTGCGCCGGCGTTGCCGCTTATCCCTTGGGTTGGATCGTAGTTCTTACGGTTTGCGGCGGATCGGTTCACTATGTCATAGTAATTTTCACGGTCTTTGGTTGTATAAGTTATCGGTTTCTTTAAGAACATTAATTCGTAAAAGCCGGGGGTGCCTTTGTATACTATTCTATTTCCGTGATCTGTAATAACCATGTCCTGACCCTCAAAAGTAAGCTGTTTATTCCCAATTGCAAACTTATCAGTGTCTATGTCCCATCGAACTCCATAGTGGAGATCGTACCTGCTCTCTGTATTTCGTATCATTCCCTCGATATATTTTCTAGCTAACCCTGAGAACTGTTCCAGGTATTCCCCTAGAACTTCCGGTTCCATCATTTGTCGCACGGTTTCCCTAGCCTCTGCTACTGAACTTTCAATTGCCGCTTCTTCTTCTTGAACTTCTACCTGTTGCTCCTCATCCGGTAAACTCTCATACAATACTTCTCTGTCAAGAAATCTAGGTGTGGATGTTACCAACGCTGAAGTCGACGGCCCGGGAATGGCAATGTCGGGGGTTGACGCTCGTACGGGGGTTTTGCCATTTCTCGGACGGGGTAGGATAGATGGTGTGGACACTCGTCGTTTGATGGTTCTCAGCATAGGTCCTACTTCTTGCTGTATTGTTTGACCTCCTTCTTGCTTAATGGATGTTAGCAATTCCGTGAATGGTTGGGAAATTGGTTTAAATTGCTCCGCAAGAGCCGTCTGCGATTCGGCGATATCTGCTTTTAAAGTTTCATATTTCCGCCTGACAGCCTTTCTAGCTTTAATAAGATCGCTTACTAACCGTTTGTCCATGTTGCTATTACTGTCGTTGTTCGTAGACTAATAATTTGTACAGCAGTGGTCCATGCCTATATAGTGAAATAACTGTCGAACCCTTTTCTATAACGACCGGCGTTGATTTCGCTTTCTTTGTCGATAACTAAAAATCCGTGATCTTTGATCCAACAGTGGGAACATAAGTTTTTAAACTTTTCGAATGACATGTCTGTGCTTACATGATCATCGTAAATGTGTTTAAGATTGGTGTGGTCTTGCCGGAATACGATTATGATATTCGCATTATCTCGCACCAGTTGTTTCGGGATTGATGAGTAAGTCTGACAGAGGTAAAAACAATCTATATTTCGATGACGTCCGAAACTAAAATAATCTCTAATTATGCTTTGAGTGTCGCATGCCACATCATCAAACACAATAACAGAATTTTCTTTCGCCTCGTGTGGTTTGATAACCTCACACCCCTCGCTGAATTCGTAGAATCCGATTTCTTTTAGTGACTTCAGGAGTATCTTCAGAAATTTGTATTTAGGTTGGTCAAGGGTTTTGGAATACAAATACAAGTTTTGAAACCGCACCCCATTGCGGTGCACCAAAAGACTGATCATCGCATTGGTTTTCCCAGAGCCGGAAGGACCAATGATCAAACCCCTTTTACATCCTATACCCAGTAAAGTGCCGTGTTGTCTGAACCTCTGTGACATGGAATTTACTGTATGATTTACTACCGGCAGCGAACATTTTTGTTTCACAAGTTTGACGTTCTTCATCGTTTTCGGACGGGGACGAACTAGCTTCTAACCGCGCTGTGCTAAGTATATATCTACCCCTTTGAGCTTCACATCGTCAGTCGCTCTTCGACGAGCGTTTCTTTAAGATGAGTTATACTAGACGTAAAACTCGTAGTCGTCGTCGAATCGTAAGACGGAAAGGTCGCGGTTTGTTGAACACCCTTATTGACAAGTTACCCTTCGAATTACATATACCAGGTTATAAGTTTTGCGGACCTGGCACTCGTTTAAACAAACGGCTTTCTCGAGGTGATCGAGGAAGAAACCCTCTGGACGAGGCTTGCAAGCAACACGACATCGCATACTCACAATCTAGCAATCTTTCGACGCGTCACGCGGCGGATAAAGTTCTTGCACAGAAAGCTTGGGAACGCGTTAAAGCAAAAGACTCTACTCTTGGAGAAAGAGCGGCAGCTCTTGCTGTTACAGGGATTATGAAAGGGAAAACCAAACTCGGCATGGGAGTCTCCCGGAAACGAAAGCGTACAGAACCCATTGCTGTTATGGAAACACCCCGGAAACGAAGACGTACACTACCTATTGCAGCGCAAAAATTTGGTACGGGGATATCTAGAAAACGGAAGCGTACACTACCCACTGCTGGTCTGACGGTCCCCCGAAAACGAAGGCGTACATTACCTATTGCCGCACAAAAATTTGGTACGGGAGTATCTAGAAAACGGAAGCGTACACAACCCACTGTTGGTGTAAGAGTCTCCCGGAAACGAAAGCGTGCACTACCTATTGTCGGTATTGCGCAAAAATTTGGTACGGGGGCATCTAGAAAACGGAAGCGTACAAGGTGTAGTAGGCGTAAACGTATTGGAGGCGCGGTCGTTTTTAAATCGCGAAGCAAACGCCGAATTCGTTCTAGAGTAGTACCTGTTCCCAAGAGAGGAGGTATATTGCCGCTTGTACCCATACTTGCTGCATTAGGAGCATTGGGGTCTCTCGGAGGCGGTGCTGCAGCAGTCGCTAAAGCGGTTGGCGACTCAAAGGCTTCTAAAAAGGATCTCCAGGAAAAAGAGCGACATAACAAAGCTATGGAATCCATTACTCGAGGAAAAGGGCTATATCTACGACCGTATCAGTCAAAAAACTACCGTTGAAGCTACCACGCCGAGCGTTGACGAACATCGATATTGCACAGTACGTTAAACGCTTAGAAATTCCCCATTTTAGGGGGATATTTATGCGAGATGCTCTACCCGACAAAATTCGTCAACGAGAATGTGGTGTTACTAACTTAGACGATGATGTTGGACCTGGCACACATTGGACAGCCTACGTTAAAGCTGATCGATTTGTTCTGTATTTCGATAGCATAGGTCGCTTACAACCTCCTCCCGAATTAGTAAACTACTTTCGCAGCGATGGTAGCAACAACACAATTATGTACAACTCTAATAGATATCAAAAACTCGCATCATACACATGCGGACATTTGTGTCTCAAATTCTTATATAACTTTGCGAAACCGCTTTTGTCGTCAGTTTAAGTGCCGCGCTTCATCATGTCCAGTATATTCACTCTTACGGGAGATTCATCTGTTCTTACTGCAAATTTTGACCCTCCCATTTTCTTAGACGATGGTAGCGAATACGTCTTGGGATTGTTAAGTTTCGAAACCTACTATACTATTCCAAACGTTAGACCTCCCAACAATGAATTTCATCTTGTTGGAGAACCTCCTATTATTATACCGGAGGGAGCATATGAAATTACCGACATTGCTGAATTTTTACATAACCAACTCGATTCTGATGCGGGTGTTAAACAGGTACTGCTACGTGGAAACAACAGCACCTTAAAAACCGAAATAAAGTCCACCGTTCCAATCGACTTTCAAAGCGACAATACTATCCGGGACATGTTAGGCTTTGAGAAAAAAATTTATGCTGCAGATAGGTGGCACACAGCTGAACATGTTACGAAAATTTTGAACATCAACTCGATTCTTATTCATTGCAACATCTCCGTTGGTTCATATAAAAATGGTAAGCCCGGCCATATCATTCACCAATTCTTCCCCATAGTACCACCCGGGTACAAAATAGTGGAAACCCCTAACCCTGTCATCTATCTACCGATCAGCACGAAACAGATCACTAACTTAACTATTAAAATACTAGACCAATCGGATAATCCTGTCAGTTTTAGTAAGGAGACCGTTACGGTAACATTACATTTAAAGAAACTGTAATGGGTTTTCGATTCACCACTCCGTACCACCCCTGTATTACTTCCTATAAGAATCGTCGCCCACACCCTAGTAAGATCAGTACGGCTTCGTCCACCACGCAGCTAACTAAAGCAAACAGAGACTTCTTGCGGTCCTTAGGCTTTACAATAGTGTAATGAGTATTTTAAATATTGGAGAGCGAGTCCTCGTCGACACTTCTATCATTAGCAATCAATTGCACACACATCAACCGTATACAAACCGTTTTGACTATAACGATGAAATTCGAATTCCAATTCCCGAAGATATGTCAACTCTTCCCGGCCTGAGCTATCTGTACCTAGAGGGAAAGTTGCGGAAGGAAAACGGTGAAGTTACAACGGCTAAATTCCTTAACAATGGTTTGGCTCACTTATTTAGCGAAATCCGATACGAAATCAATGGCGTCGTTGTCGACTCTGTCACCAAACCTGGTATTACGTCTACTCTTAAGGGATATGTGTCCTACAGTTCCGCTGACGTTAAAAAGCTTCAAAATGCAGGTTGGTTTGCCGGCGGCGATCCTCCCATTACCGATCAGGAAGGTAACTTTAGTGCCTGCATACCGTTGAGAATGCTGTTAGGATTCGCCGAAGATTATGGTAAAGTAATACTTAACATCCGACAAGAACTCGTATTAATTCGCAGCAATACCGATGCCGACGCCGTATTCAGTGCTACCGTAGGGGAGACGGCTAAAGTTACGATTGACAAACTATATTGGAAGGTTCCTCATATCACTCCAGCTCTTGCTCAAGAATTAGCCCATACCAAATACATCGATAAAAATATTGACACTCAAGTCGCATTTCGCAGCTGGCAGCTTCATATCATACCCGGTGTTCATGCTGTGACTCAACATTCTCACGCTATCGCTACAAGCACAAAATTACAAACCCCCAGATATGTCATCGTAGGGTTTCAATCAGGTCGTTCGGGGCTAATCGCTAAAGACAATGCTAATTTCGATAAAATTGGTCTTACTAATTTCCGAGTTTATTTGAACACCGAAAAATTCCCATACGACAATTTACATAACAATTATGCACTCAATCATTACGCAACATTATACGACATGTATTCCAAGTTTCAATCATCTTATTATAGCAAAATCGATGAGCCCTTCTTCTCCCGCCATGACTTTGCAGACAAGGCGCCCATTGTTGTAATCGATTGTTCCCATCAAAAAGACTACCTTCATGCAAACGCTGTCGTTTTTCGTGTTGAATTTGAAACTTCCGCTAACGTGCCAGCCAACACAACTGCGTATTGTCTCGTTCTTCACGATCGGGTTTTTACTTACAACGCATTGTCAAAAGCAGTTAAACAACTGTAATTTCGCAAAACACTTCAGTTGCACCTCGACTTTTAGCGTAACTAGACCATGCTCCCTATACCTAATACGATGAAGATAATTATCGATATTCAAGGTTTTAAGACGTCCGATAAGCACTTTACCCCAAAAGAATTGGCCTCCTACGACGGTACCTCAGTATCTCACCACATTTTTAAACCCCCTTTCGCCCTCCATTCCTTAACACCACGTTTACAACAACAAGCCCACTGGGTAATGACTAATCACCATTGCATCGACTGGAATGAGGGATTTACTCCAGGATACATGTTTCCTGCAATCTTGCGACGTCTTCTGCAAGGTGCCACCGAAGTATATGTGAAAGGTCGAGAAAAGGCAACGTTTCTACGCCGCTTTACTACCATCCCAATCATCGAAGTGGAAGAAAGACCGGCCCTCACCCCATCACAACCCGCTTGTTTATATCATTCCAAACCGATTTGTTATTGCGCTTTATCTAACGTGTATCATATTTATAATCACTACATAATGGAATAAAAAAACCTTTTTAATTTTTATTGTTTTTTTTTTATTTGTTTACAATATATAGTTTAACTACATGGATTAAACATCTACGTACTAGTGGAAAAGCGTTCTACATAAATTGTCTGCCTATGTTCGGCGCACAAGACGTCTCGCAGTACTTCATCCATAGTAAGTATCCTCCGATGGAACCGCAACCTATCCACACCTGCCCATTCCCACCGTCCTTTTCGAGCTTCTCGATACGCATACGTCCACGTATGCAAATTATAAATCTTATTCTTCGAGTCGTCAAACTGCACGCTCTTCTTCATTTTCCTTCCTCTCTATAAAGGCTTTTACTTCACACATATGCCATTTTAGGCCAAGACTATCCATTAAATCTACAAGGAGGCCTTCATTTATGGCTCCGTCTAAGAATAGTTGACCGACAGCTGCACCATTTTTGTACTGTTTTTCTTTTTTATACAACTCTTCGTCACTGAATCCGGAACGTCCTAACCCATATATGACTTCGTGCGACGCTTCAAAAGCTAAATCCTTTAACGAACTCACTAATCGTTCAACCGCACTAGGTACGTCTCTTGCAACCGGTCGAGCAGCCTCTCTATAATTCATCCACATGACTACACTGCCAACTGACGACTCAGGGCTTCCACTTCGATGTCGCACTTTACCATAGAACTCGCGAACGTTAGCACTTCCACCATACACGCAGTCTTTTCAGAGTTCTCCTCCAGCTGATCCACTACAGACCATACATTTACTAAACAGTCTCCACAAAGGTTTGCTACACCCTTCACTATCTCTTTATAGAAACTCTCAAAGTGTAACGCTTTTAATTGTGCGAATCGCACTTCCACGAGTTTCTGCAAGCGCCACAATTCTTCTACAGTTTCGCTCGCTAAACGCACCTCTGACAAGCCCACTTCCTCCAATTTGATTATTTTCCTTGTCTGGATCGCTTCAAATACAATGCTCTTCTTCCCTATTTCCAGAGCTGGCCACTCACCGTCGAGAGAATAGAAGTAGTTGGAAATTACTCCCTGATTTGCAATCAGGGCTGTCCACTCCCATTCATTTAACTGCACCCAGTCATTTTTGGCACCCCGTATTATAATACTTGGGTTAAATTGCGAACTCCAATCAAACCCTACACTCACGTACTTAGAACTTGATTTATTTAATTTGTACGTCCTACTATTCAGAAGTTCTGGACAGAACAGTGGTTGCGGCTTATAACGTGGCTGAGGCTAAGCCTTATCAGGAGATGTAGATTGCTGGTTTAAGAGGAGGACGTTAATAAAGAGGTGCTTCGGCTAGCTCGAAGAGGGGCGTGGATCTCGATCCAGCTTCAGCGGTCTCGCGATGTAAGTAAAAAAAAAATATATATATATCCAGGGCGCCAAGAACCTAAAAATTGCCCAAAGCACTACGGGAGGCACACGCTACTGGTCCTAAATAGCGGGCACAACCTCACCAACAAATCCCAAAGAAGCCAGCAAAACAAAGGAAATATCACACCTACCTTATCGAACCTTTCTGCAGTAGTCGTCGACAGCTATAATCCCTATAGTAATAACCCACAAAAAAAAGTCAAGAAATTCAATCAAGTACCGAAGCTTTAATTTCCTTTAACTTCGTTTGTCGGTCACAAAGCTCGCAGTATAACAAAAAAAAAGGATAACACATAAATACACAAATCTCCCTTCAAAAAAAAAATGAGTAATACATATATACATATAACGTTATCGCAAATATTAAAGTATCGCCATAGGTTAGATTCACATACAAGTACAATGTTTATAGTAAAGAGCTTCCGCGCTAAAGTTTGATTTAAATTTGATTAAGTTTGATTAAAAATTGGATTAAAGTTTAACTAAAATTGCTTGACTCGAAATAGCACACGGGGCTAGTGCCAGCTAACAGCGAGTATGAATCTCTTGGCGCAAACAGCAGGCAGCGAAGGGGCCCTAAATTGAGAGCGTTTTGTAACGCGTATAAAACAAAGCTATTGGTATGTTGGTTCTTATCGCGACGTATCTGTAACCGATGAGGCCTCGACGGAAGGGACACGCTACTTGGTGCGCTTAAGGACAGCACTCGTGTAAGCGAGAAAGATTAGATAACAAGGTCTTCGCTAGCAAGGCGCTCTTAAAAATGAATTGTGTCAAATAAGACCCATTTGCTATTTTCACAGGTATATCAGCGGCAATAAAAGAGGCAATCTTAACAGCAAAAGCGACTGAAGGTCACAATGCAATTGATCAATAGTAGGCAAGTTAAAACAGCTGAGGGCTACGATGCAACTCGTTAATCAGTAGCAATACAGAAGGCAAGTTAAAACAGCTGAGGGCTGCGATGCAACTCGTTAATCAGTAGCAATACAGAAGGCAAGTTAAAACAGCTGAGGGCTGCGATGCAACTCGTTAATCAGTAGCAATACAGAAGGCAAGTTAAAACAGCTGAGGGCTGCGATGCAACTCGTTAATCAGTAGCAATACAGAAGGCAAGTTAAAACAGCTGAGGGCTGCGATGCAACTCGTTAACAGTAGCAAGTCAAAAGGCGATAAATAAGCACACAGTCCCGACGTGGAATGTTATCAGCACTCCGCAGTTCGCACTGCGGTCAAACAGCTGGGGTTCGAGGTCACGCCGTGAACGGTCTCGAACACACCGCACCCGATAAACATCTAACCTTTGATAAATGCCGGGAACAGGACCCTACGGCAGCAATTCTCGATTTCACCTGGTGGACGGGTGGGCGACGTCTCCGAGAGCTCGCAGACAAAGGCTTCGATAATTGCCGAGCAGCAGCTGGATTTTGTCGAATGATGCCAATAATTTAGGCGATAACGTACAAGGCATGGGTACAATGAAACGTAAAAGAAAAGGCCTGAAATGGAAGCTAAACGTCAGCCCATCGGCAATAAAACAACTAGCAAAGCCTACCTTAAGGATTTTTAACGGCCCAAAGTTAATCCTTCCGAACGATCACTCGTTCCTGGTTCCCCAGAATGATGCGTGTAATTCAATTAAAACGAGAATCCAACCACGCACCGGATTATGTGCATTTTTCGGGATAATTCCACTTAACAAAGCGTCACCAAAAATAACTTGGAGCCTCGAAAATGCAACTTGAAAGTCGGAAGAGGATTTTTAGAATGCACGTTTTCCCGAAATGAAGCCGGAAATGCATTTAATGTACATGCGCCGAGAAAAGCAACACTGCGATTTTGAAATTGTAAAGAATCCCAGATAGGCAACCTAGTAAGCACCAAGACGCGAGGAAAGTTGCCGCGTCTTTAATAAACAAATTGAAATGGCTTAGAAAATATTCCAACCGTCACAGGCTTTCTTGCTTTATTACTCTGAACTACCTCGATAGCTTTCAACAAGGCTTCCATTTCTGCACGACTATCGGATGCTACTACCCTTGCAGACTCTTCTACGCGCTTTCATTTTCACATTTCCAAGGTTATATGTGGTAGGAGGTGAGCGTAAACGCAACCTTGAAGTCATGTTTACTGCACTACCTTTTTGGACTCAACAATTATGGGAACCTTGAGTTGAAATTCCACATATAACATATTTGGCTTGACTGCCCAAAATTTTAGCATATCACCCCTTTTTAATGTCATCCCAATCATTTCGCGAAAGTTATATGACCCCAACTTGTTGATATAAATTTCGGTATTTTCGGGATAAAGTAAGACGTTTGTTATTTCAGCTTCACGGAAGGGAATAGTATATTCGATGTCACCATGCGGTAGGATGTACCATCTATCATCATTGACGGCAATGGATACTAGTTGTAAATCTCGTTCATAATATAAAGGCTCGCTTAGCTCTTCAACCACAAACACCTGCGGGTGTGACGTGGAATTCGCATGCATATGTTTGCCAAATTTATCGATAGGCATTGCTCAAGCGTCGAACTGAATATGAATACTGAAAGCGTGGGCTTCTACTTATAAAATATCAATAATCATAGACGTCGCTAGGAGTGCAATAAAAACACAGACACCTTTATATACATATATTTAATTAAACCAACAATAAGTAATATATACTACATCCCCATCTGCTAGCCGAGCGAGAAAGCGCTGGATGGGGACCTCTACATGCCGCCGCCACCACAGGAATGGGTCACCCTCGTATGTGGTGGGTAGCGTCCTCAGGAGGGTCGACTGCCATAGGCGCTCGCTTCCAAGACTCATGGAATAGTCTATTGTTACGGCAGCCTGGAGTTGACGAGCTGATGGAGGTCTCGGTTCGGAGGTGATGAAGTATTCAAACTCCTTGTAAAATGTAGGAGCATCTTCAAAGAGCGCATCAACAACAATATCAGGCATGATGACTGGTAGCCGTGGTGGAAAAACGTTACGCTTTATATGTGAATCTCAAGGTAAGACCCTTGACCTTCTACGTTCCCATCCTTGACTACGCTCCTATATTAAGTTGCCTGTTTTCTGTAACAGTCATCATAATCCTCCAGCACCTACCATAATCATTAAGCAGCTATGGCAACTAACTTTAAGAATGCAGAACAATTTTACCGTCATTTTCGCCGGTTTTTGGCTAGTTGCCCTCCAGCATCCTCTCAACGGTCTCTCCAGGCAGTGGTCACAATGGAGTACGCCTTGAAACTACAAGAAGAGACCCTAGCGGAGACGACCACCTTACGGACGTGGCCTGCAGTCTTCGACGGATCGTCAGCTGTGTGGTGGCAGACCAACATCTTCAAGCCAGTGGACCGGTACCTAGGCCTACTGGAGTATGGGGAAGTTACATATATAACTTATACTTGGAAATAAATATATTTAGAAATATTTCTGTGGTTTTATTTTAAAGTTTCGAGATTGTGACCTTGAATTGTAGAATATAAAACTTTCACAAACGTGTGCGTAGTTAGTTGCCATCATGAGCTCAGAACCTCGACATCCAGAATTTGGGAGCTACTCCAAACGGCTACGAACATTCGGCGATTGGAGTCGAGGTCAAACTCCAGAATCGCTAGCAGGTGCCGGTTTCTTTTGCATCAGCGATACGATTAATTGTGTACAGTGTTTCTACTGCGGAGTTCAAATTTCTGGTTGGGAGCGCAATGACAAACCCCTATCTGAACACCTCCGTTGGTCACCCAACTGCAAAATTGCCAAGGTCTACCAGCAATTACAAACCATCGAAGACTTGACTTATCAACTTTTCGATGCGTTGCATTTTTCCCCAGGAGTAGATGTGGCTGGCAACAATGGAACGGGTGCGGCCGACAAAACAAAAGGTTGCTGTTGTCATAAGTGATGCAAAGTGCGGCGCCAAACCATTCACTAGTTGCCATCGACTTGTTGAACATGCTACCAATACAATTTTTGGTTGCTCTCGCTGCAGTTCATGATGGGATTCTCTACGTCCTTCAACCGCCGCGGTGCAGTTCAGCTTCTTTCGCCTACAATGATGGAGTGCACAACGTGACGTGGCGTAAAATGGATACCAGTTCCTTGACAACTATTTCCGTTTTTAAAATATAAGTGAACAACTTTACTGAACATAACGTTTTAACGTTCAAGATAAAATACCATTTCCCTTCATATGCGGTAGATACGAATTGGCAAACGATTTTGCTAAAAAATAAACCTGATGTCTTGAAGAAGCTGCCCTCGCCCGCGGATAATTCCTGCTGTATATCTACTATTGTTTTAAGCACTATTTTATTCGCTCTAATGTGTATGTCTGTAACGTATTTCTTAATCTGTTGGTATTATAATCATTTAGTCTAGCCACTACTGTAATTACTCTTTGTATGTGCATCTTAAATATAACTTTTTTTATTAAATTATGTGTATCTTTCACTCTACGAAGGTACTCTGGATGAGTAACCAAATATTCTATCCGACTCGATGGTCTAGAGGTAAAGATACCCTCGGCTGCAGATTGCGGATATACAGGGAGACCTAGGTTCGAATCCTAGTCGAGTCATAATTTAGACATGAAGTATCCTAGGCGTTTACTTCATGCCTAATTTTTTAAATAAATATGTTAAGCGCAGTCTGTACTAAACACTACTTAACTCTTTCTATGCCCTTGGCCGTAAACGCGATCTTAACCTTGAATTTTTTTAAAGTAGTCTCAACCTCGAACGCGGGTTTGACCTTCAACGTGGCCTCGCTCCGAACGTGGCCTCGCTTCGAACATGACCTTGGGCTTGCACGTGGCCTCGCCTTGCATGTGACCTTGGGCTTGAACGTGGCCTTGGCCTTGAACTCAAGGCCAAGTGGTGGAGGGAGGTTCCAGAACCATCCACTTCCCTCTACTCTTAGAGAGTGTTTATAACACATAAAGAGACCACAGATAGGGATATATGTTAGCCTGAACAGCTTCTGTATTGGATATTCAATTTGCCATTACATACTCGTCTGCTATATTTACAAGACATCAAAGAATTGCTAAAAGTGCATCCCGGAGTAGTAAACTGTGTATATTAACACCCCTAATTGCCTCATACACCGAGTTACAATTTTCAATGTGAAAATATAAATTTTGGGACGCTATAGTAACTTCTCGACCAAATTAGAAGCAATAAAACGCAGTAGTCTTCTCCACGTACGTGGAGAAGACTACTGCGTTTTATTGCTTCTAATTAAGACACCTCCACTATCAGCATGATGGATCACCTCCCTGTTCTCGACCAAATTTTAACACTAAAGAGACATAGCATTGATGCTATTGTGTTTTATAGAGTGTTTATAACACATAAAGAGACCACAGAAAGCGATAGAAGTTAGCCTGAGCAGCTTCTGTATTGGATATTCAATTTGCCATTACATACTCGTCTGCTATATTTACAAGAAATCGAAGAATTGCTAAAAGTGCATCCCGGAGTAGTAAACTGTGTATATTAACACCCCTAATTGCCTCATACACCGAGTAACAATTTTCAATGTGTAAATATAAATTTTGGGACGCTATAGTAACTTGTCGACCAAATGTTAACACTAAAGAGACATAACACTGATGCTATTGTGTTTTAGAAAGTGTTTATAACACATAAAGAGACCACAGAAAGCGAAAGAAGTTAGCCTGAGCAGCTTCTGTATTGGATATTCAATTTGCCAATACATACTCGTCTGCTATATTTTCAAGACATCGAAGAATTGCTAAAAGTGCATCCCGGAGTATTAAATTGTGTATATTAACGCCCCTAATTGCCGTATACACAGAGTACCAATTTTCAAGGTTTAAATATAAATTTTGGGACGCTATAGTAACTTCTCGACCAAATTAAAAGCAATAAAACGCAGTAGTCTTCTCCACGTACGTGGAGAAGACTACTGCGTTTTATTGCTTCTAATTAAGATACCTCCACTATCAGCATGATGGATCACCTCCCTGTTCTCGACCAAATTTTAACACTAAAGAGACATAACATTGATGCTATTGTATTTTAGGGAGTGTTTATAACACATAAAAAGACCACAGAAAGCCATAGAAGTTAGACTGAGCAGCTTCTGTATTGGATATTCAATTTGCCATTACATACTCGTCTGCTATATTTACAAGAAATCGAAGAATTGCTAAAAGTGCATCCCGGAGTAGTAAACTGTGTATATTAACACCCCTAATTGCCTCATACACCGAGTAACAATTTTCAATGTGTAAATATAAATTTTGGGACGCTATAGTAACTTCTCGACCAAATTAGAAGCAATAAAACGCAGTAATCTTCTCCACATACGTGGAGAAGACTACTGCGTTTTATTGCTTCTAATTAAGACACCTCCACTATCAGCATGATGGATCACCTCCCTGTTCTCGACCAAATTTTAACACTAAAGAGAGATAACATTGATCCTAATGTGTCTTAGAGAGTGTTTCTAACACATAAAGAGACCACAGATAAAGATATATGTTAGCCGGAGCAGCTTCTGTATTGGATATTCAATTTGCCATTACATACTCGTCTGCTATATTTACAAGACATCAGAATAATTGCTAAAAGTGCATCCCGGAGTATTAAATTGTGTATATTAACGCCCCTAATTGCCTTATACACAGAATATCAATTTTCAAGGTGTAAATATAAATTTTGGGGCGCTATAATAACCTCCAGACCACGTTGGAACACTAAAGAGACATGACATTGATCCTAATGTGTCTTAGAGAGTGTTTATAACACATAAAGAGACCACAGAAAGCGATAGAAGTTAGCCTGAGCAGCTTCTGTATTGGATATTCAATTTGCAATTACATACTCGTCTGCTATATTTACAAGACATCGAAGAATTGCTAAAAGTGCATCCCGGAGTAGTAAACTGTGTATATTAACACCCCTAATTGCCTCATACACCGAGTAACAATTTTCAATGTGTAAATATAAATTTTGGGACGCTATAGTAACATCTAGACCAAATTTTAACACTAAAGAGACATAACATTGATGCTATTGTGTTTTAGAGAGTGTTTATAACACATAAAGAGACCACAGAAAGCGATAGAAGTTAGCCTGAGCAGCTTCTGTATTGGATTTTCAATTTGCCATTACATAATCGTCTGCTATATTTACAATACATCGAAGAATTGCTAAAAGTGCATCCCGGAGTATTAAACTGTGTATATTAATGCCCCTAATTGCCTTATATATAAATTGTTGACAAAAATAATTACTACGAGACTGACAAGAAAACTTGACGAATATCAACCCCACGAACAGGCTGGCTTCAAGAAGTACTACAGCACCATGGACCACCTATTAACAATTAAAATTTTAATAGAAAAATCTAATGAATACGGATTCCCGTTGTATATGGTATTTATAGACTACCTAAAGTCATTTAACAGCATTGAACACTGGGCTGTCTATAAGGCACTGCAAAATAGCAGAATTGACCAAAGATATATAGAGATTAGTGATGGGACTATTCGAATGCAAATTACTACAGTATTCGATTCTTGCAAGATCTCGAATGCATTCGATTCTTTTGAGTGTATTCGAATGCTTCGAATCGAATACTTAATCGGCGTTTGTAAAAATCTCGCCGGGCGTGATCTCGATTCTTATCAGAATGCTGAATTCGAATGCATCGGCGCTTGGCGGCGGTTGGTACTCTGTTTTGCACTCGAATCGTTTCAGATTCAGTTTTCACTAGCGCAGCGCTGTGTATCATATGAGTTTAGACTAATATTACCACACAGACTGAAGATTGCACACTCAAACGATACAGCACCACCAAAATCACTAATGCAACTAAAAATCTACTAAAAATTTCAACAGATACATGGAAAGGAAAGAGAAACAAACGCTGGGGTTGTCTTAATAATTTATGTTAAAGAAATACATATAGGCCTGTAACAACAATAAAAAAACTATTTTATAAACGGTCCCTTTCTCATATTCATTTTCGGTACTATAAATTTAACATTTAAGTATTACAAAACAAATATACGTTATTAATAGGGTAAGCTGAACCGCCTACAATCAAAACAAATTTTTATTTTTGTTTTGTGCACGTGCAGCGTCTCGGTATCCCTTGTTGTGCGTGCCGCCGAGTCGAGGTCACACCTCACCACTTCCCAATACGAGAGCGAGCGCACAACTCGATTCTGTATTCGGAAATGCGATTTTGCATTCGAATTGCTTGCATTCGAACCCAAGAGCGCACAACTCGATTCTGTATTCGGAAGTGCGATTTTGCATTCGAATTGCTTGCATTCGAACGATCATTTGATTCTCAAAAGTATTCGAATGCGATGAATTCGATTCTGAAAAGTATTCGATTCTGCCCATCACTAATAGAGATCATAAAGCAACTGAACGAAGAAGTAACAGCAACGTATAATTTACATGAAAAAACAAAACCTGTCCCACTCAGAAGAGGAGTGAGACAGGGTGATACACTCTCGCCAAAGCTTTTTACACTCGCCATGGAAGACGTATTCAAGAACATGAACTGGATCGAAAAAGGCATAAATATCAATGGAGAACGACTGACTAACTTAAGATATGCAGATGACACCGTCCTACTGGCAGACAACATAGAAGACCTAAAAAACATGATAGAAGACCTGAACAGAGAGTCACTAAAAGTAGGATTGGAAATGAACCTAGCTAAAACGTGTTCGAACAATGTGTTTTGCCGGCAATGACGTATGGAACAGAAAATTGGACATCGACAAAACACAACATAGAAAAGATGAAAATAGCTCAAAGAGCAATGGAAAAGGCCATGCTAAACATCACGAGAAAAGACAGAATAAGAAACGAAAAAATAAGGTCGATAACGAAGATAACAGATGTAGGCATCAAGATAGCACAACTAAAATGGAATTACGCCGGACATGTGGCTAGACTTGAGAAAAACAGATGGAACAGCAAGATTATAGAATGGAGACCATATCAACATAAAAGAGGTAGAGGAAGACCACCCATGCGCTGGTACGATGATCTCAAGAAAACGAGTGGACTAAAGTGGATTCAAATAGCACAGGATCGTGAACGCTGGAAGGAATTAAGGAAGGCCTATGTCCAAAAATGGATTTAAACAGGCTATGAAGAAGAAGAAGAAGAAGAAGAAGAAGAAGAATTGCCTTATACACAGAGTATCAATTTTCAAGGTGTAAATATAAATTTTGGGACGCTATAATAACCTCCACACCACGTTTTAACACTAAGGAGACATAACTTTGATCTTAATATGTCTTAGAGAGTGTTCTAGCACATAAAGCGACCACAGAAAGCGATCGAAGTTAGCCTGAGCAGCTTCTGTATTGGATTTTCTATTTGCCATTACATGCTCGTCTGGTATACGAGTAATTACAAGATAATCGAAGAGTGCTAAAACTACTTCCCGGGAGTTGTAAACTGTGCATATTAACACCCCTAATTGCCTCATACACCGAGTAACAATTTTCAAGGTGTAAATTTAATTTTGGGACGCTATAATAACCTCCAGACCACGTTTGAACACTAAAGAGACATGACATTGATCCTAATGTGTCTTAGAAAGTGTTTATAACACATATAGAGACCACAGATAGAGATATATGTTAGCCGGAGCAGCTTCTGTATTGGATATTCAATTTGCCATTACATACTCGTCTGCTATATTTACAAGACATCGAAGAATTGCTAAAAGTGCATCCCGGAGTAGTAAACTGTGTATATTAACACCCCTAAATGCCTCATACACCGAGTAACAATTTTCAATGTTTAAATATAAATTTTGGGACGCTATAGTAACTTCTCGACCAAATTTTAACACTAAAGAGACATAACATTGATGCTATTGTGTTTTAGAGAGTGTTTATAACACATAAAGAGGCCACAGAAAGCGATAGAAGTTAGCCTGAGCAGCTTCTGTATTGGATTTTCAATTTGCCATTACATACTCGTCTGCTATATTTACAATACATCGAAGAATTGCTAAAAGTGCATCCCGGAGTATTAAACTGTGTATATTAATGCCCCTAATTGCCTTATAATAAATTGTTGACAAAAATAATTACTACGAGGCTGACAAGAAAACTTGACGAATACCAACCCCACGAACAGGCTGGCTTCAGGAAGAACTACAGCACCATGGACCACCTATTAACAATTAAAATATTAATAGAAAAATCTAATGAATACGGATTCCCGTTGTATATGGCATTTATAGACTACCTAAAGGCATTTAACAGCATTGAACACTGGGCTGTCTATAAGGCACTGCAAAATAGCAGAATTGACCAAAGATATATAGAGATCATAAAGCAACTGAACGAAGAAGTAACAGCAACGTATAATTTACATGAAAAAACAAAACCTGTCCCACTCAGAAGAGGAGTGAGACAGGGTGATACACTCTCGCCAAAGCTTTTTACACTAGCCATGGAAGACGTATTCAAGAACATGAACTGGATCGAAAAAGGCATAAATATCAATGGAGAACGACTGACTAACTTAAGATATGCAGATGACACCGTCCTACTGGCAGACAACATAGAAGACCTAAAAAACATGATAGAAGACCTGAACAGAGAGTCACTAAAAGTAGGATTGGAAATGAACCTAGCTAAAACGTGTTCGAACAGTGTGTTTTGCCGGCAATGACGTATGGAACAGAAAATTGGACATCGACAAAACACAACATAGAAAAGATGAAAATAGCTCAAAGAGCAATGGAAAAGGCCATGCTAAACATCACGAGAAAAGACAGAATAAGAAACGAAAAAATAAGGTCGATAACGAAGATAACAGATGTAGGCATCAAGATAGCACAACTAAAATGAAATTACGCCGGACATGTGGCTAGACTTGAGCAAAACAGATGGAACAGCAAGATTATAGAATGGAGACCATATCAACATAAAAGAGGTGAGAGGAAGACCACCTATGCGCTGGTACGATTATCTCAAGAAAACGAGTGGACTAAAGTGGATTCAAATAGCACAGGATCGTGAACGCTGGAAGGAATTAAGGAAGGCCTATGTCCAAAAATGGATTTAAACAGGCTATGAAGAAGAAGAAGAAGAAGAAGAAGAATTGCCTTATACACAGAGTATCAATTTTCAAGGTGTAAATATAAATTTTGGGACGCTATAATAACCTCCACACCACGTTTTAACACTAAGGAGACATAACTTTGATCTTAATATGTCTTAGAGAGTGTTCTAGCACATAAAGCGACCACAGAAAGCGATAGAAGTTAGCCTGAGCAGCTTCTGTATTGGATTTTCTATTTGCCATTACATGCTCGTCTGGTAGACGAGTAATTACAAGATAATCGAAGAGTGCTAAAACTACTTCCCGGGAGTTGTAAACTGTGCATATTAACACCCCTAATTGCCTCATACACCGAGTAACAATTTTCAAGGTGTAAATTTAATTTTGGGACGCTATAATAACCTCTAGACCACCTTTTAACACTAAAGAGATAACATTGATCCTAATGTGTCTTAGAGAGTGTTCATAGCACATAAAGAAGTTAGCCTGAACAGCTTTTGGATTAGATTTTCAATTTTCCATTACATACACGTCTGCTATAATTAGAACATATCGAAGAATTGCTAAAAGTGCATCCCCGGAGTTCTAAACTGTGCATATTAACATCCATAATTGCCTCATGCACCGAGTAACAATTTTCAAGGAGTAAATATAAGTTTTGGCACGCTATAATAACCTCTAGACGACGTTTTAATACTAAATGAAACAACTTTGATCCTACTGTGTCTTAGAGAGTGTTTTTAGCACATAAATACACCATAGAAGGCGATAGACGCTAGCCTGATCTAATATAAAGAACCGACATGGAAGAATTGCTAGTACTGATTTCCAGTAGTTGTAATTTGTGCGTATTAACACGCTTAGGTGCCACATGCACTGTGTAACAATTTCCTAGTCCTTAGTTAGTTCCTGACATAAAAACAGGAAGAAAACATATTTGTGCAGGAGCAGAGATCAACATCGGCTGAAGCAATGAAAAGAATAGCAATTAAAGAAGCTGACGGAAAAAATTAATTGAAAAATAAAAAAACAAGTAAAAGAAGAAAAGCACTCCTGCAATCAAAAGTGATGAAGATGTTCAAAAACCAGCAGAGTTTATCGAAGATGAATCAGATGACTCTGATATATTCCGACAAAATCCAAGAAAAATAAATGAAAATGATAAATTCATGGAAATGGTGGACAAAGGTCTTGAAATAGATTTTTGCCACCTCCGGTTATTCATAAGCCAGAAAAAATGTAGTCTGATGTTTGTTGCGACTCTTACAGTTGGTTTCAATAATTTAAAATGCATAAACATTGTTTTTAGGTTTATTCCAATAACGTTTTACTCTGTTTTATAACAGTATAAAGACAAGTCAGATATATTATCTACACTTGTTCTGTTATATTCAAATGTTTTCTACACAGGAATTGAGGCTTATGCTACATTTACCTCGTGTCATGGAGATTTATACAAATTTTCTGATGTTAGGTAGGTACCTCTTGACCTCATATTACAAGTTATTACTCACCTGAAATTTCAAATCATTTAATGTAATCTTTCCTAAGCTATGGCAAATCAAAACTGAAGTAATACAATTAGTCCAGTCACTATGTCATTTTTGCTTGAAAGTGAAGCGAAATATGAAATTTCTTTTTTGGGGTATTGGTGAGGGCCAGCAAAGCTTAACTTCAAGTTGTCGACCAAGATTTCCTATGTGCTATTTCCGCCATCTTGATAAATGAGTGCGTTTGATTTTTTTGCGATAAATCGGTTCACGTTCACACTACATGAAAATAATTTACACATCTTTGTTAGAATTTTAAATGCTCTACAATTTATGTTCTATTACTTTTTCGCGTCCAAAAAAAGATGACTACATTATTTTCACGTAGTATAACGGGAACCCATATATCGCAAAAAAATCAAACGTACTCATTTATCAAGATGGAGGAAATAGCACATAGGAAATCTTGGTCGACAACTTGAAGTTAAGCTTTGCTGGACTCCCCAAACACCCCAAAAAAGGAATTTCAAATTTCGGTTCACTTTCCAGCAAAGGCCTTATTTTTGTTACATAGTGACTGGACTAAATTTGTATTTGCAATTAGCATGGAAGCAGTAGTATAATAGAACAGGCAGAGAACAAGATGAAGAAAATATGTACATAAAAGAAATTAATGTGAGGTCAAACGATCTAAAATGGAAGACTATGAGAAATTTTAATAATAAATAGAATTAACATATAGGAAAGTAAAAGAAAATTCTAGAGATAGATTAAAAGTCTAAAAGCGGGCACAAAAAATGTAAGAAATACATTATCTATAAAAGATAAAAACCGAATCATCAAAACTAAACCAGAAGAAACTCCAGTAAAGAGAAGAGAAATAAACGTTACAGATATGAGAACTGGAAGCCCAATAGGAGCTAATAAAGAGGTAACCGAAGCAATCACACCATTAAAAGATGGAAAAGCTTGTGGAGAAGACGGATAATGCCAGAGATGGTGAAATGTGGGAATAAACAACAGCAATATAGAAATGGCATATATGTAGAAGAGAATGAATAAAAGAAAAATACTTCAAAACTGGGAAGAAAAAATTTAATAATTCTGTTGTGTAAAAAAGGAAGCAAAGCAGTGTGCAGTAACTACAGAGCAATATGTCTTCAATCGGTAGTTAATACAAGAATAATTTACCTGAGGAAGGTATTGGGTTTAACGCAAAGGATAAGATGAGAAGATGAAGAATAAGACCTCGCTTAAATGAAGCACCAATGAATAAAAACTACATGACAAACTGTTAAAGTGGTGGGAACATATTAGAAGAATCGTACTGGAGGAATAAGTAGGTACACAAAATTGGAAGTAGATGCAAGAAGCAGACGAAAACAAAAATTGGGTAGATCTAGAAAAAACTGGACATAGTAAATAGGCAAGATAGGAAGAATTGTGAGTCAGTGGAGATATATTATTTTATTGATTTGCATGTTTTTTTTTGTATATTATTAGCATTGGACTAAATAGTCAATAATTATTTGTGTTTTAGTTTTTGTATTTTAATATTTTCAAGTTTGCAGAGTGTTGAAAAACCCAAAAATAGTATGAATTGTAAAACATCCCTGCCTTTAGATAATACCCAAAAAATTTGATTTAAGAATACCAAATTGAAAAACACCAAAATTATATTGACTATTCAACACCATAATGAACGAACCAATGAAAATTGTTCAATTTGTCAGTAACCGCCAATCAAAATTGACTGTCTTTGAAAACACCTAGAGCCGGTTGCAGAAAGCAATGTTAAGTCTGGTGTTAGCTAACAATGCGTCAAAGTGAACAAAATCGCATCAAATTTTATTTACTAATGTATTAGTTACCATAAACGTTTGAGATTTGATTCGTTTTTGTTCACTTTGACGCGATGTTAGCTAACAACAGGCTTAACATTGCTTTCTGCAACCGGCCCTTAACGTTGCTTTCTGCAACCGGCCCCTAATGTTGCAGTGTTTTCACGCGAGCCCGATTGGTTTCAATAATTTGAATTTAGTGAGTAGCCTTTGACTGACATTTCACAAAAACGTCAATATGAAGTTTGCAAATCAGCGTCGTTCTAAAAAACTCGTAATAATCGTGTTTTTGGTGAAGCTCCAGTATTGAAGTAATAGTGGAAAACGTTAAAAATGTGTGTTGTCGAACATGGTAATAGTCATCTACCCATATTGTTAAATAATCTTTTCAAATACCACTCAAGGCAAATTTTTTTAAGAGAATTTCACCTTTTGTTGTATTACATTTGAAAATATCGATGTAAAATTAAAGAAATGTTTCCCAGCAATGATGACTAGGTATGTGCTTTCTTATTTGCTTGAATTGAATAAAAGATGCTGGAAAATGCAATCAATAAGCCTTATCTCAGATCTTGTCAAACATGTAACTATTTAAAGACTTTTTTTAATATATTAATTTCACTTTTGTTTTGGCAAATAAAAAAAATCAGAAAACGTGTACTTGTACTAGCGAAATATGCAAATAAAATTAATTATGCTCAAAGTTGTTCGTATCAGAACCGCATTAAATACAGATCTGTACGTTGGGTTGCCTATACACACTCAAAAAATTGCTAAAATCCACTTGGTTTTCACATTTTGCTTGTAAGAAATAAATTAATCCATATTACAAAATTATATATTGCAAACTAAATATCAAATTTAAATACATCAATTTCTTACAAATTACCAATACGTCCAAGTCGATTTAACTCATTAGAGTTACTTACATTTTATTTGCTAATGGAACGACCATCAATTCTTCAAGCAATTATAGTATTTGACATTATTTACTGGCAGATAAAAAAACTATTATTAATTTTAAAAAAACTTTACAATTCTTCAAAACTTATATTATACAACAATGCGCGATTGTTACGGAGTCTAAAGACGTCCAGTTATTCTGGCATCTCCCCACCTGGCACCAACTGAAAAAAACCAATAAATAAACGTCGCTGGATTCATACATTAACCTACCATGGTTATGTTATTGCCATTGAGTAGAATCTGATCCAGCTTAGTAATTCGCCTGCCTTCTGGTGTCGATTCGTACTCAGTTACATCTTCTAGCAGCATATTTACGAAGTCATCGAAGCCTAGTAGGGTTCCCACTATTTCTTTGTCATTCTTCATTATAATATGTATCCTAGAGCCTATGCATTTGTCCACGAGTTCTACAACACAAAATTAATTAAAAGCCTTACACGTTAGTTTCCTACAATTTGCTTATAAATATCCACATAACCTCACAAAAATCGTACCTAGGGGTAGTAGCGTAGACGATGAAACCGGCATGGTAGACATGGCGAAATCGTAATGTATTGCTTCACTAGAATTGTGTAAAAATAGGAAAAACGTGTGACGATATCAACAACTTTGTTAGGTTAAATTGCGAGAAATTTCTAGGTTATGTCGTATTGAAATTCATTCCCTCCCATTGTACTCAGGTGCGTAACAAAATTATTTTCTAAAGGGTTTAGTTTAAATTTCAATGTGAAATGGGACATTTGAGCTCTTTTATTAAGGCTTTAGAAATAGATGAATTAACAACATAAATTGTAGAATTTTGAATGTTATGGTATATGTATATAAAACTTTATAGGTCATAAAAGCCATTTTATGTCTGCTATCAAGAGCCAATAAACAAGATTATGGTTCCAAAATAAACCATATTTAATATAATTTTCCCACTTAATAATAATGCATGGTAATACTTTAAATAAAAGCTTATGTTTAATTATTTCCATCAAGCCAATTTCTTTCTTCTAATTTCTCACTGCTACTACCTACTATTATACAGAGAAGTGCATGGAAAAACGGCCAGAGCTATAGGATCATTACTTGTCTCCGATTTTCAAAATTCAAATACCAAATTAGATGGTTTAAAGCCCGCTATAACCTAACAGTAAAGTATATATGTAAAGTCTATTTTTTTAAATCAGCTGTCAAAGTGTTGTCAAGTTGGTATGAGGAATTGAAAGTAGCAAATAGTGCATTTCACAATGTAGGTTGGCAGCGTCGAGCCGTTCATGCACGTTCGACATTTCAATTAAGTTCGACAGACATAACCTCAATTTTGACATGGGGGAAACTGTTATACAGTTGGTCGGTAAGTACAGAATTTAGGGTAACACAGTCTGGTTTTTTAGAAAGTTTTGACACTGACGGCCGATTTTTAAAAAATGGACTGTATGTTGTAGTAGTATAAGTAATGTATGTATAGGTTTTGGAGTTGTATAAAATAATTACACCACCATAGTGTGTCAAAAAATGCGATGCTTCTACGAGGGTTACGTAATATTTACGTAGTTAATTAAATAAAGAAATAGTCCACATTTAGAAGCGTATTAGTCGAGTCAACCCAACCCAGTAACGACACAGCATACAGTAATGTAAGAATATCATTTTTGCTTCATTTATATTGAAGAGAAATAATAAAAACTAGGAAATTTGTGCACATTGCAGTGGTATCCAATCAACCCTGAGGTTGAAACGAGTATGCTGAGTACGGCATCATGTTTAAAAATGAATGTCAAAACCGTAAAACTGAATCCTTAAATTTTGTTCATTTTGAGAACCAAAATTAAATAAAACGTTGTATGTATACCACGTGTTTATTCGCGATTATAGCTCTTGGGAAATTTAAAGCTCTCCGCTTCGCGTCGCGCTTTAAACATTCCCTCGTGTTATAGTATGTTGATTATGCACTTAATACATAAATAACAAGAATGTATTTGTTTCTAAATTAAGATTATTCTATTTTTAAAATAAAAAAATGTGTTGCTGTTTGTATGGCGGTTGTACGTATTTTTCCTGTACTTTCAGCTTATAAATATATTTGTGCTCTGTTATATATTTTATAAATATTCGTGTTTCTTGATAGCCTTTAACCTCAGTGATAAGAAATACATTAAAATTAAAAATCGAAATATTTAATAGTGAACCCTTCTAAGATTTCGCTAGTTACGTCAATGGAAGGCCCGATGTCGTTACAATGTTCGTCCGTGCATGCGCACTATTCGACCAATTTGTATTCAGTTTATCATCTACAAAGATGGAAGGTGTGTGTATCGAACCTTCAAACATGTGTTTTAGTGACTTTTAATCGGTTTTGTAAGTGAACTAGTGTCTAAATCGTGACAATAATGTTGATCCAGTATACTATTTTGGATATCTAATCGTCTTTTAGCATTTACGGTAAGTCGTTCCGTTGGGATTGCCTTGTTTTGACAACTCCACGATTTATTTGTGTTCATGGAATTCTCTACAACATTGATTTATTCGTTAGGAGCATAACGACGGCTTTGTACCCTTGTGTGTAGCGGCTAAAACAGTTGCCGTCTAAGTAGCGAAAACAATTTTTTACTGGCTTTTGTTTTTGCCAGGCCCGCCTGATTAGCACTTCAAAACTGCCGCTGCTATAGCGAATGCGCTAATGCCAATGAGTGATTCAGAAAAATTGTTCCTCATTGCATTGTTGGGTGTTAACGCGTGTCTTTAAAACAATCTGCGGAGCATCAGGTTCATTGCAAAAGAACGTTACATAAGTCGTTTTTTGCCTCGACTTACATGTGGTTGTATTTAGATTCAGGGCCATCCAAGCTTGAATGTTTAGCTAACATGAACCTCCAGTATTTATTGTTTTATTGCTTGTTGTTTGTCTCCTAGTGCTGCAATAAATACCGCAGTTCTTTGGAGAAGTCTTCGATTTTTAAAGGTCGTGAGTGTGCTCTAATTATAGCTAGTGATAATGTTATTTTTCTGTTCATTTAGTATTGATAAAGAAGCAATTGTATTCTGTAAATGGAAACCTCGACTCGAATCTTCTTTTCAAATGTTTGCTGATGGATATAGTGGTTTTAATAGTTTTTTTTAAAAAGAAAAAGTTTGTCTATAACCAACAATTTGCAAATTGTAAGAAAATCAAGCCAAATCAGTTAGTTTCTTAATTTAATTTTTATTAAAACGCACAATTGTTGCCACCATGCAATACATAATTTTGGTTTAAATTCACGTGCGAGCATAACCATGTTTGGATAAGGGTGGCTATGGAAAACAGAATCACTTAGTGTAGTTCACATACAATTAATTCATCTGTCAATTTGACACCAACCTGTTAAACCTTACAAAAAAGTTTTTCCCAACTCAAGATTTGTCCGAAATTGGGTTTAAGAAACGGTGAAGGAAAACTGGGAAATAACAGCATTTATGCTTGAAGTAACGAATTTTGGCAACCACATCTGATTAAAGTGATTAGTTAAGCAAGATGGTAACAGCTTTATGGAACAGGGGACACGCTAATTTTGTACAGGGTGTCCGAAAAGTGGAGAATATCGTATACAGTATGTCCACTCATTGGTTACAGGAGGTATGATTGGTAGCAATTTTTGAAATCCAATTCGTATTTTTGGAGTAAGTCCTGCTTGGCTTGAAACTAATTTCAAGTATATTTTCGATATTTTTCAAATCAAGGAGGCTTGCCGGCAGATAAAAATATTTTTATTCGGGTAAAGTACCTTTTCTGTTCTAAATACGGCAAAACGTCATTAAGAAAACTTGTTTAGAATGTATAATTCTGGTTCCGTGCAAAATTTCAGAAGGAATTACAAAAATACTACTTCATCTAATAATACAGACGTTTTCATAAAAGTAAGCCGATTTTCTGAAAGTTTGGATGAGACCATAATTTTACATTCTGAAAAACTTTTCTTATCAATGTTTTGCCGTATTTAAAACAGAAAAGGTACTTTACATGAATAATAGTATATTATATCATGAGGGACTAAAGAGCACCATTTAATCCCCTCAGTGGAGTTTGTTGCCTCGAGGGCGAAGCCCGAGGGCAACAACCACTCAAGGGATTTAGGCACTTTAGTCCCGAGGTATACGCTATTTTTTGCACTTTTGGGAACATTATCATCAAACATTTCCAAAATTTGGAATCTGACAATTTTGAAACTGACAATTACAATTTTTTAAAAACTGAATTGCAGCAGGCCCTGGGTATCCTGAATCAGTTGGCAGTACTGAAATGTATTGTCAGTATATGTCAAATTCGAGATTTGCAGGTTAAGTTTTGCGTCAGTGTGTTAAATGACAAACAAAACCTAACCTATTAACCTCGTGTGTACATAAATTCACCATAGTTACGGTATCATTTTTACTTTAGTCCCTAGGGATTAAATGAGCTACTTTAGTCCTTGTTTACGGGGACTAAAGTATCAACTTTAGTCCCGGAAGTGCAAAAAATATGTTTTTTATCTACCGCCAACGCCTCATTGATTTAAAAAAATCGGAAATGTAGGTACTTACCTAAATCAGTTTCAAGCATGCTCTATATATTCGAGTAAATATCCATTGTATCGAAAAATATTCGAAATAAAGTTGTACATATTTAGTTTTCCGTCACAAGGCATAATTTGATTACACGTGTTTTGAACAAATAAAAGCGCAACGAATAACAATTTAATTTCTTTAAATGGTTTTTGACTCTATTATTCAAATGTCTAACCAAGAAAACAGTACCAACAGTGGTTTATTTGGCTTTTAGACACAATGACATTTAAAAACCACCCGGTATTGGGGCGCGTTAGGTTAGGGTAGGTTAGACTGTATGTCAGATATTCGAACTTACCTATGTCATGATCTGATCTGCATGCCGTTTGATGACGTTCGTCGTATCAGAGATAAAAATTGCAAACCTCTCATGCTAGCGATTTGATATAATAATAGACATCAACAAAATGCTCACACTTCAAATTTCATCGTAGGGTCTTCGCAACACAAAATTTTACGATTATGAATTAAAAATTGTAATGTATTATATTAATAATTTGGCTATGGACACTGAAATAATTGTGCAACGTGTTGACAATTTAGAGAAATATCATAAACCGTTTTAACAACTCTTTCAAAAATTTTGTAAACAACTCGAACAAAAAACGAAATCTGGAAACGATTAACTCGACGATTAAATGTTTCGAAATGTGAGAGTTTGAAACAAACGTGTAATGTCCAACATAGAACATATATCTTTGATTAAAGTTGATGAGGGTGGGTGTGCAGTTACTGTTAACATTCAGGAGTCTATATTTTGGGTGGAAAAATGTATTAATGAGAATGACAACATCTGGATAAGCTGTAACCCTACTAAAATGTTAATGTCAAATTCAGAAAAATAACTAAAGATTGCGATGACATCATCAATCCATATATCCCAATTTTCAACCCCATTGATATGTATTCTAGATGTCCAAAATGTCATGTTCTTCCAAAAATACACAAGGATCCTTGAGCCCTAGAAATTTTCAGAAATTCCCTTACGACCTAATTTACTAATTCTCCAGTCCATAAACTTTCTGCCTGGTTAAATAAAATATGTTCACTCAAGCCCCCCCCCCCCCTGGAATGTAAATCTCTTATGAAAAAACTTGATAATTCCGATTTGGACGACAATTAATATTTAAAAAAAAACATAAAAAGATGGTCTTCCCATGCGTGGGAACTGTAGTCCGATTAACTAACATTTTCTTTGACATTGAAAATGTCACATATAAAAATAGATTGTTTTTTATCATTTCGTTAGTAATTCTTGATACATTGATGATATTTTGGTGATTTTTGATGGTATCATATCAGATTTAGACTGCTTTGATTTGAACAACAATAATCGGTACTGCACCTTGCTTCAGTTGAACCATAACCCATGATAAGTCTCTCATATCTCATGTCATTTACAAGAAGCCCACACATATCAACAATACCATCAATTTTCATTTCAATCGCCCCGCAGAACATAGACAACCCTTTATTCCATAGTGGTATTCACCGGTTATTGTCTATTCTACTGCCCAAACAAGATTATGATGAAGTTTAATTAAATTGTTTTAAATAAAGGTTACCCTATCAAATTGGTTGGCAATCTTCAATAAACATATTCGCAGAGAAAAAATTAGCTATATATCTCTGTTGCTTCAATCTAGCTCCTCCAAAAATTGTTCGCCTTTTCATGGGCCAACGCTCTTATACCATATTATTTTTTTTTATTGCAATATTAAAATCTCTTCTATTCTTAAACCTCTTGGTAAAACTTTTTACAAATTCAAAGACAGTTTACCCACCCCTTTTAGATCACAGTGATACTACTGACTCCGTTGCACTACCTGTGAATCTTCTAATATCAAGCCCTCAATTTATATCGGTAGGACCAGCAATACAAGACTTAAAGAACACTTCAGATTTTTACGTTTTAATAATTATCTTGATGTTTTCGCCTCTGTCAAATTCGCCTTTTCATTCCACTTACTATAGTATGTCTATGACTTTAATCCCATCACTTGTCATAAATTAATCTTCTCTGCTCAATCTTTTAAAAAATCTGTTTTTATGGAAAGTTTGAAATTCAAGGTGCTTTTTTGATAATAACGGTAATTGTGTTAATTAATAACAATAACATTTGGAATTTGCAAGTATCTGAGGCTTTTTCTCGTTCTAAACTTAAACTTGATGCATTGTTGATTGTACATAAATAATTTGTACCTATATACTTTTCAAAAATATATAGATCCGATAATTGTTACATGCGCCAATTGCAGTTTAGAGATTTGTATATTTTAACTTGAGTATGTCATAAGTAGAGAACGGAATTTATTCAGCCAATTTAAAACAGTTTTTGAGGAATAGGAAGTTAGCTGTCACCTGCCATGCATGCTTTCCTGACTCGGTAGTTAGCGTAATTATAAAACAAAAAATCACTCACAACTTTCCATATTACAAACGTAAGATCAAAATAACATTGAAAAGTAATGTTTTTCAAATATTAAAGCAAAACGCCAGAGATAGCAAAGAAACTAACATGCAATACAGGAGGCCCTGAATGACAACTGACAGATGATGCCCCATTCCCCATAATGCACCGCGCTCCGATATACGATTCCATACTTCCCATACTTAATAAAACCTTTTAAATTTAAATTCTTTAAAAATATGGAAGAAGAAACTACACAGATTCCGTTTGTAGATACAAAACTTTTAAAATATTTCTTATAACTTGATGGGAAGACTGCAAACTTGGCCTTCGATATTCTTTATCTCAATGCATATGTCCATAGTGATAATTTTAAAGCAGTAATTTTGAGAATGACACTGCTTTAAAAATTCTTCAAAAATACGTCACCTGTTCGAGCCCTCCTCCTTCCCCCGTATACCTTTCGAATGTGTAAAAATATTTTTCAATTTTAGATTTTTAAGCAATTTCAAGTCAATCAAAAATTAAAGTTGGCGTTGGGTGCCATATTGAATACTTTTTTTTAAGTGCAAAGGGGAGTCACACGACACTTCATTTAAAAAAAAAGGTCTCATTGTGTAGAACGTGTACCTATAATTTCCAAATTACCAACATTTTCAAAAAGAAAGTTGTGACCTCTGTGTGAAAACAAACGTACTTAACTATTGAAATTGATCTTTCAACGTCTAAATTATGTGCTAGTCGAGTTACGAATTCTCAGTTGAATGCCTGGATACACTTGTCGTTAATTGGTAAAGATTCGTTGGCGCCCTTTTGACTTTTAATCCTTTGTTAGTACTTAAAGAACTGCAAGCTGTCTTCCTGACTAGACAGCCGGCAACTGTATCCAAGTAGTCATAAAGTTTGTTTTTGTTTGAGAGAATTAGACGACGAATCGTTTTAACTGTGTCTACCACACAAAAGTACTAACTGTCGAAAATGGCTTCCACAAAATGTATTTCAGCGCTTCTTACTTCACCTTTTACACTTTCGCAAAAATTCTCAAAACTACAAGACAGAATAAATCAACAAAAAACTAACTGGGAAGTATATGGAAATGATGGACATAACAAGACTCCCAAATCAAGCCCGTGGGACGAGCAAGAAAAAGATGGCGACTGGAGTCGGAACAGTCCCAAAGGCCTAACCCGTGAAAGCGATGATGATCATGATTAATTAATGCCAAAGATTCATAATCATTCCAATTTGCGTTAGCATAATCCGTGGCCAAAGCAATTTTCGCCAAAGAATTATAGATTTTTACTATAATATGCAGACAACTGTTAAAATATGCAACAAATGTCATGACCTAGTTTTCATATATTGTTTTAAAAAAATTCGGGTTGATTAGATACATCCAATTTGGGGATGTATCACAAACCTATTATTTAATATGCCCCGTGCCCGTAAGTTTCTAATATTGTAATATAACTTCCAATTTCGTATTTTTAGATTATGTAGCTTGTACAAACCAAATTTTGTTTATTTGATTTAAGGGTTTAATACCCTTTTAAGGTAAACTCAATAACTACTCGTAGAAATAATGTCCATTATTTTACAATTTAATTGTACTCGAGTGATAATGACCGTTTAAGTTTAAAAAAAATGTTTCAGCCAAAACAATTGTCATTCTTTAATGCATAGACAGATTGATTAAAAAATAGATACACCTAGCTGTCGATATATTCTTTATTGTTCTTGAACTAGCCAGAGCTACTAGTACCTTGTATTAACAGCTCTGGCTGTCTTATACAACGGTACATAAAAATGTACATACAAAAATATCAAAGGCAACTAGATGTATCCCTTTTCTAATCACGCTATTCCTATTTAGTAAAAAACTACGTGTTTTTATTTATGAATGGGAGACATTGAACGGTGAAGAGAAGAAACCTTTACGCTTTATGAACAAAACTATGGTAACATTGAGTTACCTTCTCATGTAGCGATTAGAGAAGCAGCTGCAAGCTTAAAAAATTGATTTTATCCGAAAGATCTGTAGATCACGTAACAGCTCTTAAAGATATATTCGAACAGCCGTTAGAATTTACATGATGAGTAATTAGCGAACCCGATAATAACCACAACTGGGGTTATCAAGGTTGCCTTCTTTCACCCCGTGCTATTTTTTTTTTTTTTTTTTTAATTGAAGATTTTACTGGTTAAGCACACTGGGGCTGTTCACAGTATTGTTATTAATGTTAAATTAACTCGCGAAATGTACTTTACACAGTGATTTTAAAATACGCGTTATCAGTTTATGTCACATGCTTTTAGTCACTGTCCGAGAGCAGGATATCTTGGGGTAGCCTTGGCTTAAGCCTGGTGGTTCTGGATTTTTGACCTAGGTTGTAATGGGCTGTAGCTGGGCAGTTGTTCAGGTTGGCAAAGAACTTTTTGGCTGAAGTTTTAATGAATTCGTCTATTGTTGAAACTGCTAACTCGCGGTGAAGTTGTGAGTTTCGAATGTACCATTCTGCACTCGTCGCTATTCTCAGCACTTTATTCTGAAGAGTTTGGATTTTTTTAATGTTTGTTTTACTTGTAGTACCCCATACGATACAAGCATACATTATAATAGGTCGTATTATTCCCAGGTATAAAATTTTAGAACACTCAATTTTGAGATGAGATTTTTTATTTAGAATGGGGTATAATATAGCAATCCTTGCATAGCACTCTTGTAGTTTATTATTAATGTGTATGCTCCAAGTTAGACGTCTATCCAAATATAGCCCGAGGTACTTGATTGCCCGATCCGGTGGGTTCCAAGGTATTGGTAGATCATTGATAATAATCGAATCCGGGTCAATTGGTCTACGAAGGGTGAATATCTTAGTTGTGCACTTGGAAGAATTGATTTTGATATTCCATCGATTAAACCAAAGCAAAAGGGCATTTAAAGAGTTTTGTAGCATTTCAGCGGCCGTTGTTATATTAGAGTGCTGTGTGAGTATCGCGGTATCATCCGCGTACATAGCAGTTGAGCTTATCTCTGAGGTAGGTATATCATACATGAATAAGTTAAATAGTACAGGTCCTAGAACAGATCCTTGCGGTACTCCAGCGGCGGTGTGCTTTATTTCTGACAGTATGGCATTGATTTTGACACGGAAAGTTCGATTTGTGACGAATGACTGTACTATCTTGATTAAATAACTTGGGAAGTCTAAGGTAATCATTTTAAAAAATAAACCTTTCAGCCACACTCTGTCAAAGGCTTGAGCTACGTCTAAGAACGCAGCTACGGTGTGCTTTTTCTGTTCGTAACCTTTGATAATAATTTCAGTAATTCTTAGTAATTGATGCGTCGTCGAATACATAGATCTGAATCCAAATTGAAAATGAGGGAGGATTTGTTTCTCTTCGATATATTTGTTTAATCTGACAAGAATGATTTTTTCTAGAAGTTTCGAGAGAGTACATAATAGGCTTATTGGCCTATAACTGCTGGGATCATTTTTGTTCTTGCCAGGTTTGAGAAATATTATAACCTCAGCATTCTTCCAGGTTGTTGGAAAATAACCGATGCTGATACAGATGTTAAATATACTTGCAAGATAGCTCAGGGCTTTTGGTGTGAGATGTTTCAGGAGGATGTTCGGAATGTGATCGTGACCAGGCGCTTTTTTGTTGGGCAGACCATGTATGACTTCTTTGATTTCTGATGGTGTGGTGCTATTTATCTCCATTATGGACGAAGTAATGAAAGCTATTTGAAGAATTAGATTATGTCGACGCTGTATGTCTAGTACTTAGCACTAATCGCCGTTATATGCTCTAGAAAGTAAGAAGATTAACAACAAATGCCGCAAAATCAAGAATATACGTAAACTTTAAGAAACCTCTAATGTCTCGATCTTGATGGCCGTGTCTTTGCTACTTTCCCGATACCGATCAACCGATATGCGCATTCTTAGCACAATGGATGGTATCTGTTATCATTTCAGAACTACACCTAAATAGATGTACGTATACTGACTTCAGTAGAAATACATTGCACTAAAAATTAATCGCTTACCGAAAAAAAATCATTATGTCTGGTGAAATTGTATGAGAACCACTGGCTACATCAGTAAGTATACATTAACCTAATGCACCAAATGTGAGTGATATACGCAAGCAACTGCTTTTTGCTCTTGCATTTTATCTGAATTCGGTATTACCGCTACTACCTGTGTCAACTTAAGTTCACAGAAATTCATTCTAGTGACCATCAAGCAGTTTTGTGGGATTTTTTTACATATAGTTTATTATGCAAAGTTGCTCTGTTTGATGCCCTCTAACTACCCTTACATTTAATGAGCATACTTATGAGTCGCTCTGTATAGACCGCTTAGTTACAATATTAGATCTTCTAATACTCTTCAGAAGGATAAAACTTCCTAGTAATGGTTGATTTTAATTTCTCTTCCGTCAAATGGCTAACAGTATCTCATCAATCACAAAGTGATACCGATTCTGTCTTTTATCTAACCCATATGATTGTCAACAGCAATATTACTCAGATGATTACCTTCTCAACACGGTTTCGAATTAAGCAGACTCGTTCAACATTGGTTCTGTTATTCACTAATGATACGAACCATTTTTTCTAATATCTTGTTATTTATCTCCAATTGGTAAATCCGATCATATTGTTATATGTGCCACTTTATAGGTTGTTCATCAAAGCTGTGACCCCAGTAATAAAATTATAGATAAAACATGTATTAATTATTATAACGTTACTGACGATCTTAATTCCATCAAGCTATAAGTTTTCTAAGTGTACATGGTTCTTGGTCGCTTTTACATACATAATCATCTACTTCTGGCAAAACTAATTCTACTTTCAAACCGTGACTGGAAAGTAAACTATTCGCAATGATATCGACTAAAAACGGTTTATGGAATAAATATCGTAAAAGTCATGAAATACTGGAATAACCATAGACAAATATGATAAAAAAGGGATCGTCACAAACTATATTAAAAAAAAAATTACATACGTTTTCATTAAACAAATAATATTTCAGAAAGAATAAACAGTCTTGATATTGCGTGAACCGACTTGTTTTGGGAGTAATCATGTTCTACTGAGCTAGCAAGATTTAATAACTAAATATTAACGATTTATAAATAATGGGTATAAGAAGTACTTGAATTCATCGTGAGAATTTATTTAAAACTAAAATAGAATTCGTACTGTTAAATGTGACATATAAATAATATAAAAGAATTGTAGCAATGTAAAATAATTACATATCGAACTCATATTGCAGTGTAGTCAGTCAGTAAGGTTTTAATAACATCATTAAGGACCATTACAATATGTACGGATATCCCTTTCATCTACTGTTCAAGTTCGATTTTCAAGGGATACTAGAAGTCTAACCGATGTTAGCTTTAGCTTAGAAAAAATATCTGCATTGAGTCCTCGACTGCTCATGCTCATCTATCTGCTGTATTGCTGAAAGCTTGTTCGCATGTTGCAAGAACAAGAACTTCCAAATTCGTGGCGAAGTGCAGTTGTCACACTCATATTTAGATATGTAGACAGGGTAGACGCAAACAATTGCCGCTCCAGTAATTACTGTAAGGTAAACATTATTGTGGACTGATTAGTACCTTTTGTGCTAGATGAAAATATTTTACCTGTCCAACAGCATGCATTTACTCCTGTAATTACCAATATTCTGGAATGCGTTAATAATTGGATAACACGACTCGCTACACTATTCGCACTTGAAGGTGTGGCGGTAGTTAAGCCATGGCGGCTAATGTTCTTTTTACTCCCACCTAGCTCAACGGATTGGGCTTAGCGACCAAGGATGGAGAGCTGAGGAATCAATACACAGAGCCTGTTGTTGCCATAAGTGGGCTTTAACGTTTATTACATACACGGCCCTGTATGAGGACGACAGAAAACAATAAATCAATAATATATACTAAACTAAAATTTAATAGCTAATATGTACACTGTCCTAACCTAAAAGAGTCTCGGCTATAAGAGTTAAGGCTTATGCGCATATAATGTCTAGCGGCTTTCGCCTAGGGTTCGTGCGGGGACACACAACACTACCACTGCGTACTTCACACTACCGCGGACGCACGCTATCATTCGCCTGGGGGCGGCGTCGGTGGGAAAACGTCGGGTTCCCGGAATTCAACGGGGCGCGGACACGATGGGCAGAGGCGAGCGGAGACGCTCCTCCGGGTGACCGTTCCTTCGGTGGTGCAGGCGGCGGCGTGGGGGCAGCAGCACCTCGTGCAGCCTGGGGCGAGAGTAGGCTTCTTGGCGGATGTCTTCCCACAGCTGCTCGAACTCTGCGGTTTCCTCGGGACTGAGGAAAAATTCCACGTCGAGTCGGCTGGGGCGGCACGTGAGGCGGACCTGCTGGAGGCGGAGCCTCGGGCGGCCTTCCGGGGTGTCGGCTTCGGGGACCTCGGGTCCTGTGGGAGTGTTCTCGGGGTCGGGCGTGCGGGGGCAGCTGAGGGGCGGCGTTTCTTTGGGGGCGGCGACCCGGGGCGGTCCTGCTCCCTGGACCACTCGCGAGCGTCGACACCGACGAGCCTCCTAGGCTAATGGGGACTCGGGGGAGCTGGGCGGTGATGGCCCGAACAATCGTTGTATTAAAGCTTGGGTGCTAGAAAAGACAAAGAGACCTCTGTTAGGATGCGCCGTACCTTTGGGGGCGGCTGAAGGCTTTTTGACGTGTCTTCCTGGAGGCAGTGCGGCTAGTAGCTGAGCGGGGATGACTTACTTTGGCGACATGGTATCGACCTCAGGATCGCGGATCTTTCTTTTGGTTGAGGGGTATGGACCCATAAGGTCGAGAGCTAAAGTATCCCAGGCTTGGCGGGGTTGATGCGGACTCGGGGTTGCTTTAACCTGATTGCGGCCTTTCTTGCACCAAAGGCAGAGGAGGCATTGTCGCAGGTACTTCCGGACGTGTGCGCTCATCAGGGGCCAGAAGAACAACTGCGTTATGGCCCGTGTGGTCTCTGCGATACCCGGGTGTCCGGCCGTGGTTTGGTCATGATACTCCTGGAGGACTGCCGCTTGTGCGTTAGTGGGTACCACTAGGCGGGGTGTCCGTCTGAGGTACGCCGGTATAGCACACCCTGGTCCACGGTATAGTTTCTCTGTACCTCTTGTAGGGCCGGCAAGGGGTTCTCGTTTCCGCAGCTCTCGTGCCATTGGTTGAGTATTGCTTGTACCGCGGGGTCGGAGGTTTGTTGTTGCCGCAGGTGGGTAATTAGCTCGGGTGCCTGCCCCTTGATCTGGTTGACCCTTCGAGGGGTCGCGTAGTCGGGGCATTTCTGGCAGTGGCTGATTACCTCGGTGTGCATTTTGGCGTCATCGTAGTATCTCTGCAGTAGTTGTATGGTTTCCGGGACGGTCCGATGGGTGCCTTGGTAACGGTGAAAGTACTCTATTACTTTCGGCTTTGCGACTGGGGGTATGCTTTTGTCTGGGATCCAGGGACCGAGGTGGGTTCCGGCGGGGTTTGAGTTTCCATGGGTTGCTCTTGTGAGGGTGTCCTCTCCTTGTGGGGAGTGACTTCCGGGGTCTGGATGGATCACGGCGGTTGTTACCTCCGGCGAGTAGTTGGCCCGAGACGCTGGGGTGGAATCGAGGGGTGGGAGTAGCACTTTGGCGTCGTCCCACACGGGTTTCGGGTGTTCGTTCACGGGGTGTCTGGAGAGGGCGTGTGGCAGCTCGTTGCTGCTGCCTGGGGAGTATTCGAGGGTGAACGTGAAGTCTTGGAGAAAAAGGGCCCAGCGGGTTAGTTTGGCTCGCTGGTCTTTCGGCCCTTCCTGCTCATTGCTGTGATACCTCTGCTCAGTAGGGGAGAAGCGGGCGCTGGCGTATGAGATGATATCCCTGCCTCCGCTGGGTCGTTCTTGATCTAGGAGCACCGCGATTCCCGTTTAGCTGGCGTCAGTCTGCAGGACAAATGGTCGGGACGTATCGTGCCGGGACAATTTTAATGGTGTGCTGAGCGCGCGTCGGATGGCCTCAAACGCTTGCTGTGCGGCCTCAGTCCTGGCCCATTTTCGTTTGGTGCTGAGCAGGTCCGTTAATGGAGCTGCCAGGTCGGAGAAGCGGGGAACGTATTTCCGGAGCCAATTGCAAAGGCCCAGGAACTGTCGGAGCTTTTTCCTGCCTGTTGAGGCGATGGTGGCTAGAGCCTGAGCCACATGTTTGGGCTGCGGCTCGTTACCGTCGGGGCTTACGGTGTGCCCGAGATACTTCAGGCAGTCCTCCCCAAAACGACATTTCTCCATCGAGCAAATCAGTCCGTGGTCCTGAAGTCGTTCCAAGACCTTGCGTAAATGGATGACCTGCTCCTCCCAGGAGGTGGAATAGACAATGATGTCGTCGAGGTAGACTAGCCAGAATTGGTGCAAGTACCTGACCAACACCTCTCGGGCCATGAGTCGCTGGAAGGTCATGGGTGCTGTTTTTAGCCCGAAGGGCATGACTTTGAACTGGTACCCGGCGCCGTCGGGGGTAGTGAAGGCCGTGTACGCTCTGGACGTCGGATGCAGGCTTATCTGCCAGTACCCTGATTTGAGGTCTAATGAAGTGAAGATGCTGGAGGGTTTCAGGTCTTTAAGGGTCTCATGTATCACTGGCAGTACGGCGGTCTCGTCCCGGGTAACCTCGTTTAGGCGTCGAAACTCCAAAAAACCGGGGGGTGGAGTCCTTTTTCGTGACCAACACGATAGGAGAGTTGCGGGGAGAGTGACTGGGCTCGATGAACCCTTTGGCAAGCATCTCTTCGATTTGCTCGGCGATGATGCGCTTCTTATCCTCGGAGTACCGGTACAGGTGGCTGCGTATGGGAGCGTCCGCGGTGACCTTGATTAAATGTTGTAAGGTTCGTGTCGCTGGGGCAATGGTCCTCCACACATCCGGGAAGTCGTTCAGCGTGTCCTTCAGGCGGGCCTGCTATGGTGGGACATGCGGGGCCAAGCTGGCCATGTCCAACGCTCCCGAGAGTGGGAATTGAGGTGGTTCGGGGTTCATGCAGTACGTGGTCGTCCGCAGGTGGTTACCGTGGTGTATGCAATCTCGTGCGAAGTCGAAGTTTACCTCTTGCTGGGTCAGCCAGGGTAGTCCCAGGATGAGGTCTTCTCTTGGAGCCTCTGCCACAATGCAGCGGATGGGGTAGCTGTCTTTCCCTATGGTGAACTGAGCTACGCCCTCTCCTACCAGCGTCATGGTGGCGTTTTCCTGGGCCATATTGGCTTACGTGTGCGCGTATGGGCGAATGCTAGTGGGTGGGACCCCATGCGGGTTGATAAAATTGTGTGTAGCTGCGGAATCCACGAGTGCATAAACCTCTTGTTGTTATGGCCCTAGTTGTACCACGATGCGTGGCACTTGTTTGGGCCGCGGTCGGGTCTTCGTGTTGGGCGCGCCCGGGCCTCTCCGTTTTTCGACGTTTCTGTTGAAGGTGATCTGATTTTTGGCGTTTTCGCGTCTGGGACTGGCCGGGATGGGGCATTATCGCGCGGTGGTTGAGGCTGGCGTCGCTGGGGACAGTCCTTAATCAAGTGATACCCCGGGCAGTAGTAGCACCTAGGTAGTGAGGGTGGAGGATTTTCTCGGGATCGTATTTCCCGTGTAAGGGGCGGCAGTTGTTCCTCCAAATCTTTCTCTATGGCGGCGACCTTGTTTAGCAGCTCGTCCATAGTATTTGGTGGAGTTAACCGGAGTAAGGCCGGAGGGCAGGCCGTAATAGTCCTACCATGATGGGGACGAGGGCCTGGACGGAGTGCTGCATTTCCAGGCGACGCACCATCTGTATTTTCCTTAGGAGAAATATCTCGGCGTTGTCTCGGGCTCCTTGACTCTGCCCATAGAGTTGCATAGGGTCTCCATTACTGGCTGGCCTTCCCTTGAAACGCGCTGGTGGCGGTTTTGATTAGCTCTGTGGCTGAGCACTGGCTCTGCGTCCTGTATTTAGTACAGTGGTCCAGGAACTCCTGGGGGTCGTCCAGTTTTTGGCCTCTGAACGCGGGGATGGGGTTCACCTTCTTGGGTGCTGCCAGTGAAGTCATGATACTTCGAAATTGTTTGTTGGTTAGCGTCACCATACTGGTGGTGGCTGACGTTGTTTGTTCTGTTGGGCGCCACTGGGGATTTATATTCATTCCTAGAAATGGAGGTGGGGTTACTGCTTCCTGTAGGGGAACGTTTGGGTTCGTGCTGCGTTGTGCTAGTTGGTTTTCCTCCTGCTGTTCTCTCTGTTGCATCGGGCTGCAATCTCCAGGAGGCGTCTTCAGTCCACACTGGAACAGGGAGGCGCTGTCTCCTATTATCTCCGAGCAGTGCAGACTTGCACTTGGGTGCGTCATTCTCGGCATTTCCTCGCTGGTTCGCTCTGGTGTGTTCTCCACGTTCTTCTTGCTCTTGGTCTTCACTATCTTTGGGGTGTGTGTCCTTTGCTTAGGTATCCACCTAAGGTACGTCTCACGTCTTGCGCGCCAATTAACACGACTCGCTACACTATTCTTACTTGAAAATGTGGTGGTGATTAAGCCATGGCGACTAATGTTCTTTCTACCCCCACCTAGCTCAGCGGATTGGGCGTGGCGACCAAGGATGGAGAGCTGAGGAACCAATACACAGAGACTGTTGTTGCCACAAGTGGGCTTTAACGTTTATTCCATACACGGCCCTTTATGAGGGTGACAGAAGACAATAAGTCAATAATATATACTAATCTAAAATTTAATAGCTAATATGTACACTGTCCTAACCTAAAAGAGTCTCGGCTATAAGAGTTAAGGCTTACGCGCATATAATGTCTAGCGGCTTTCGCCTAGAGTTCGCGCGGGGACACACAACACTGCCACTGCGTACTTCACACTACCGCGGACGCACGCACGCTATCGTTCGCCTGGGGCGGCGTCGGCGGGGAAATCGTCGCGCTCCCGGAATTCGACGGGGCGCGGGCACGATGGGCAGGGGCGAACGGAGACGCAATCGAGTGTTCCTCCGGGGGTCCGTTCCTTCGGTGGTGCGGGCGGCGGCGTAGGGGCAGCAGCACCTCGTGCAGCCTGGGGCGAGAATAGGCTTCTTGGTGGATGTCCTCCCATAGCTGCTCGAACTCTGCGGTTTCCTCGGGACTGAGGAAAAACTCCACGTTGATCGTCGGCACGTGAGGCGGACCTGCTGGAGGCGGAGCCACGGGCGGCCTTCCGGGGTGTCGGCTTCGTGGACTTCGGGTCCTGTGGGAGTGTTCTCGGGGTCGGGCGTGCGGGGGCAGCTGAGGGGCGGCGTTTTTTTTGGGGGCGGCGACCCGGGGCGGTTCTGCTCCCTGAACGATTCGCGATCGTCGACACCGACGAGCCTCCTGGGCTAATGGGTACTCGGGGGAGCTGGGCGGTAATGGCCCGAGCAATCGTTGTACCAAAGCTTGGGTGCTAGAAAAGACAGACCTCGGTTAGGATGCGCCGTACCTTTGGGGGCGGCTGAAGGCTTTGTGACGGCTTTTAGATTAAACAAATTGCATTTATTAAAAATGACGGTTTAATATAAGTCGACAGATCTTTCTGAAATTTTGTATAGGGCCATAATTTCTCATTCTGAACAACTTTTCTTAATAACATTTTGCCGTATCAGGAACAAAAAGTGTAGTTTACCTGAAAATAAAATACAATTTATACAGTGTGTCCGGAAAATACGTGTACAACGGAAGACCACAAGTTCCTTGGCCTGAATTATGATGATTTAATATAATTGTTAAAAATAGAATTTGTAAGTTATAAGTAGTTAAGTTACTAGGAATTAGGCATAGTTTTCATATAATCATAGAAGTAAATTAGGGCAGATAGTTTTAGTATAGTTTTCAAACGGTTATAATGTATGATTAAAAAACGAATGTTGCATATAGGCATATAGTATTACATATATGTAATGGAATATGCAGAATAAATGAAATAAAAAAAACCCTGTATAATCACTACTAATTTTTTTTTCTGAATAGCTACTTTAATTTAGAAGTTATATCCTCTCTTACAAAATTACAGTTGGGTGAACGGTTTAGCCACAAAAAAATATTTTCTAAATCCCTACAAGCTTAGTGTTACGTTACACTTACCGATTCAGGCTTGTAGAAATTTGAAAATATTTATGTGGCTAAACCGTTTACCTAAATAAAATTTTATAAGACAGAATAGCTTCCAAATTAAAGTAACTATTCAGAAAGAAAAATTGGTTGTGATTATACAGGGGGTTAAAAAAATATGGATGGATAATTTATTGTGACGAAGTTTTTAAACACCCTCTAATTTTCGAAATTAGGGTTTATTCTTCAAAAAGCTGTGGTTTACTGGTACAAACGCATGGCCAAAAAATGAATAAAATTATCAAAGATTTTTCGACTTATTTGAAAAAATTTTAAAAAGTTAATCGTTTTTAAAGCCCTCTAGCTGCTAAACTAAGCAACTTTGTATATAGGTAAGTTGAATTAAATCATCATATTTTTACTCAAGGAATATGTGTTTAACGGATTGACCTCCTTTTTAGGGACACCCTGTATAAATAGAAATTATTGTTTAATGTTGCAAGTTGCGAGTATTTTTTGTAATCAGAGCTTTATGGGAACTGTCCTCTTCTGCTCTGCACTTGTAATAGTAATAATAATAATAATAATAGATGAGAGTGGGCGAAGAAATAACTAATTGAAAACGTCAAAGGATTTCGCTGCTTGGGAGCATGTTAACAAGTAGTTGTTGCCTAGATACTGTTGTGATTACTGTAATTAACAAAGCCAATGCCGCACACCAGTGTTACAATTCGTGGTCGGTAGCTAATTAAAGCGCCGATACATAAATTACAGTGTTCATGGAAAAATGCCTAAAGCGAATTTGCCGTTTAAATGGCCGGATGTGATACCATACTATCAATAATTGTGGTAGCAATCCGGTGACTACAGATTCAGCAACGTAAATAGAGATGTTTTGGCCATACCGCCACAATATTTTACCACCATAACCAAGCAGTCAGCTGGAACCCGCAAAGCAAACAAAAGAGGTGACGCCCGAAAACCACATGCAGGATGTCAATAGAATAAGCAACCACAGGGATTAGTCTCATGGCTAGACATAGACACTACATCTCAAAATAAATAGGAATGGAGAAGAGCGGTTGAAATCCGACGCCCTTAACATAATTAGAGGATGCATAAATGGACCTGTAACGTCATCGCATGTATGGTATTTCCATTTTAAAATGTTAACCCTGGGATTGTTTAAATAGGGAGACAAGTTATATGTAGACGATATTTTAAGGTGAAGAGGAAAAGCTACAAGTGTTTGAACAATATCCATACAGAAGGATGCTGAAAGTAAGCAAGATAGAATACCAAACGCGAAAATATTGGACCGAAAATCACAAAAAGAAGATACAGCTAAATAGGGCACACATTACGACACGAAGAAATGCTAAAGACGATTGAAGGTAAACGTCCCAGGACGACCGATATGCGGGACATATGTAAATGTAGATTTGAAGAGGGCTGCTCAAGATATGCAAACATGGAAAAATAGTTGTATCAAAAAAATCTACAAGATTGATAACAAATAAAGAAATAACCAAGAAGTGTACTTTGATTTAGACTTTGAATGTATTTGCATCATACTTAAAAACTAATTTCGAGATTAAATTTCAAAAAATTCCATGAAGCCATGAGGCAAGGTGATAAATGATCTAACTTGGCTACGCCATAGTCTGGTCAGGCAGCCTTAAAGATTATTAACACCTAATTGATATTGATATGCCATCCTGTCTCTTACTGTGACCCGCACCCTTTCTCTTTCATCCTTTCTGATTTGTTTATTTCTATCTGGGTGGTTGTACAATTCTGTCTTCTTATTTGTTTTTATGCGATATTGGTGTGTAGTGATATCTCGTACTGGTCTAAATAATTTCTTACCATCCTTTTACTATTCTTTACCTCTTTTCGTTTTGTTGGCGCTTTTATCCTGTCTAAGGTTTCTATTTTTACCCAATCTATTTCTTCTCGTGCTTCTTGATGTTGTCATATAGTTTATTTTTTCTTCATTGGCTTTTTTTTTCGATCTCTTTGGAGGCCGTTTTTGAGGAATTTCTTTTGGATACCAAAAGTAGTGTGTGCAATGATGTCTATATCATCTAGATAAAAATAGTTAGATTTTGCTTCTCGTACTGCTTTTTTGAATGCAATATTAAAATGAAACTGAAGAGAGGGTGCTTCCTTGTTTGAGCCTATTATCGATGTAGCAAAAGAGCAACAGCGGATTACACCACTATAGTTTTTACACAGCACAATATCGCCTTTCTTGTACTGTGATATTGTGACGCTCTGTTTCTAACCATGTTACAGGTTTGAAGGGTATTTACAACTCAAAACAGGCCCTTCAGTGGGGATGAGGTCGTTACTTGACTTGAGTAATAAGCCCCTCAAGGGCGTGTCAAATATGATGTATGATTACTTTAAGAGATTACATTGCTCCAATACGTAGGTGTTTTAGCCCTACACAAGCTTACCCCGGCTAATAGGTCAGTCGAGACAGCTGGCAAAGAGCTTAAAAATTGGATTGCCTTAGCGCCACGGATTCTGCGCGTAGCTTTCTACTTGCTCCTGTAGAATCCAAAAGAAAGCACAAGCGGTGCCCAAAGTCGATGTATGCGACAGCGCTCGCCACTGGGACTTACCTTGGATTATATTGGTACTTGCATGTTAAGTGATATACAATACTTAACATAACATGGGAAAATGCAATAAAATTGCGAGATACCTACAAGCAAAACATCTATTAAATGTGCCAAATGAAAAGAGTTACAATTAGATACGCAATGATACTAAAATGCAAGCTACGTTATAATTTTAATTAGTTATCAGGCAAGCAGTTGCCTGGGGGCTAATAATTCAATGAACAATAAAATTGCCCTCGGAGGGGGGGGGGGGGGGTGTCAACGATTTCCCAAAGCTAAGCGTAAAAGACGCAATTGGAACAAGTCAAAAGTTAAATGTAGAACGAAGAAAAATGCAAATGCTGAGCTCACTGTCAAGTCAAGCTGCAAGAAATGCTGTCGCTTATGCGCTGGAAGTAAACCACGAATAAAAATCCTAAATGTATCGTCAGCGGTCTGGCGAGCGCCGTCCAGCTGCAAGCTAAACCACGCTCACAATTGCGTTTGAAGGAATGAACAGGGGCGGACTCGCCCAAAAGATCGAACATGAAATTGGTCTCGGCAGATTGCTTCACGAAGGCGAAAATAACTTAATAACCAGTTAGGTCTGCCAGGAAAACTTCTCAATTCTTAGACATTCCGTAGGAATCGCGACCTCACTGGTAGCTTACTATTTTTCAGTTTTCTAGCAACATATCAGCTCTTTCTATTAAATTATCGACCGTATAGTATATTCTGTTATACCCCTTATCATCTATTTGCATATTTACCAATAGTTTTTGTGTTTGCTCCTTTTTTATATAACGCTATATTATCCTTGCCATCTTTTATAGTGGTCTCCATCTCCACTCTTGATCTGAAACCTAGATATATATAGAAATACATTCTTATACTTAGCTTATTAAGCGTGGCGTTTTACTTAGGTGAGGTTGTTTCAAAGTCTAGGTGACAGGGCAGAAAGGTTCAAAATTTCTACATTGTTCGTCGAAAAACATTACTGTGGAGGCAGTTGCCAAAGAACATATTTCTTTTTGAAGTAAAGTCTGCTTTAATAAAACACGAATTCCCGTTACTACATCAACAAAAATAAGCACCAATACAGGGTTCAGCTGTGCCGAACGGGACCTGTTCTCACCTTTTCGCTAATAAGCGTATAGAGGTTGTCACCAGTTTGTCAGGATGTAGGTAGATATGTTAATTCGGAAGGTCAAAGGTTAGGATTTAAAACTGAATTATCTGCTGATTTAACGGCGATTCCACAGCTCTGGTCAGCCGCTCTGTTAAGGTCAATGGTTTATATCAGGAAAGGAATTCGATAGTCTTTTTGTATATCATGATTTTACCTTTTTCAGGTTTTTTTTCTTGATTGTAAAGTTACCGATTCATTCCATTCGTATTTTTAATTTTGGTTTCAGGCACCATATGTATTGGCCCAATTATTATTAGACGATTTAGTTTAATGCTCAATGTTTTTTCTGGAATTGTAATAGAGAAGTAGAATTTACATAATAATATCATCCAGATATGAGCGAGATAAATGTAAAACCTTCCAATTGTTCGCGAAATATCAATATTAAAAAGGGACAGCGATGGTTTTGTGCCCTTTATATTCATTTCCCCCCAATGTATTCCAGTTCTCCTCAACCGCTGCCGATATTACTGTTTGCCTAATACGAATTCATCAAATTTTGTCGACTCACCTACTTCTATTCGGCTCTATTTTGCTGCAAAGGACGCTTTTCAGAAGTGCTGACGCGACGCGATTTTATGACAAGTGGAACGAACACCTCAGCTCTTTGTTTAGATCGAGCTGCGAGAGCTGCTAAGCCTGTTATCTCAAAGCGTGTTCGTGGTTAGAAGCAGTTGAACGTAGTTCTGAATTTGCCCTAACTCGCAACCGTTCGTTTCTATGCCTATCGAAAATAGTTTAGTTAGAAAATGAAGCAAGTTGTGAATAAATCGTGGGGGTTCACAAACACAGTTAAGGATATTTATAAAAAACCTTTCAGTTGCATGCTGGCAAAGCAATTCAAATCCAGCGCGGTTTCACGCCGTTATTTTAATTCAATTAAGTCATCTAAAGTAGCATTGTTGGAACAATCTCTTAAAGTTGCATGAGCTAACAATAGCGGTCGTTTGGAAATAATGAGTTATTTTAGTGGAATTCAGATTTGTATATCTCCATTATTTAAACAATAGAAAGTAAATGTTTGTAATTGCAGACATTAGAAGACATTCTTAGTGGGTTATTAATCCTTTGGTGTGTGACTTTTGCATGACTCAAACTGAGTTGTCACGCTCACATTGATAGTGGCATTCCAGGAAATAGTTTTGGTTGTGGTGTTTTCTTCTGGAAATATTCAGTGGAAAGCTGCTAATACGTGTCGAAGTAACGAGTGGTACACTTACTTCGTTTCCGTATTTTTGAACATAGTAATCTTCAAGAACTACATAATTATCACTTAAGTCGAATGTTTATATCCCTTTAAGGCGCCACTTGGTGTGCTTAATGCCCCAGTTAGCTTGGCAAAAGACCTCTTTCACTTACGTCTCGGTGTTATTTCCACTCTTAACGCCTCCAAATTGCAAGCCCAGGCGGCGCAGATTACGATAATTATCTTACGCTCAGTTTAAGAGGCGTAAGCGAATTACGCGTCCATTATTCGCCTTTGGTTGCTAAAAAAGTGAACTGGGTTACCGCCACCCTGGCGGCGAAGGAGTAAAAGTACGAGCGAAATGCCCCGATCCTCGTAATCTTTTGGTTGAAGGTAACTGTCACTGAAACGAGGGTGTGTTGTCGTTCCGCCGGATTATTGTGCATCAGTCAGGCGGGGTGGTTTAATAACTGCCAAACGCTGCGGGTTATCCTTCCTGTTGTCATCATGTAAAGACCCCCTTAATTGAATGTTCGTCAGCGAGAATTAGTAGCCGTCCTGATTGCCTATGTAAATTCTTTTTCTGACGATTGTTAGAGATGACTATATCGTCGAGAAGAATGTTACCAGCTAGCCTAAACGTTATTTTTCAGAACATGCACAATTAATAAATGAAACGAGGTGCGTTTGAGATGTCATGCTCTAAAAGCTAATACTTCCAGATTATTATTGGTTTTATGCAAGATGATTTTACATTTTATTAACCGAAATCTGCCAATGAGTTATCATTTAACGTAAATCTATTATGATATCACCTTTTAAGGATGTGCAAACAGTATTAAGACGTATTAAAGTTAGTATCGAATTGCAATACATTATGAGGGTAAGAATTTTTCTCAAAATCGCATGTAAGAGCAAACTGCCATTATGTAATTCATTTGACACTATTTCAGTTACGTAATGAAGTCATTACACAACTCAGTTGCGTAATGAAACCATTACATAACTGAGTGGTGTAATGATCTTCATTACCTAACTGAAATAGTGTCAAATGAGTGACGTAATGCGTTACTTATCCCACTGGAGTAGATAAAAATAATTTATTGACTTCTGGGGCACCATCGGCAAAGCTTTGTGGCGGGTCCCAAATTTTGTATAACAAGTGCTAATAATTAAATTTAACGTTACACATAATTATTGCTTTATTGTGTTGGGTGATATTGCTGTACCCTTCAGTTGTTTTAAGTGTTCATGCTGGTAATATTGGAGTTGTATGGGGCATCATCCAAATTGGAGACTTTGGTAAGGAGCTGGTGAAGACTGGTAGCTGTAGCAGAGCGTACGGAGGCGATACGAGTTAGTTTGGAGTACCCTGCAGCTACCAAAGGAGGCTTTGTTGCTGCCGTAGGAGCTTGGAGTCATTTCAAGGTTGCATCTCATTGTTGGTGACTTCGGTGAAGGCCGTAAGCAGCTAATTCTACTCGTACTAAACCAAAACTTGCAGTAGCCGCAGGAGCCCTGATGTGGCTTGCTTTGTTTTGATCCAGATAGCCTGCTGTCCTGATCGCGACGACGCAATCCAGGTAGCTGAAACTGACAGCTACTGTTGCCAAGAAATCTATACGGGTTGCCTTAATTACAGGCTTAATAAGTAAATTGTTTTCTTACCTGATTGTGAAATACTGAGTTCGATTATGTATGTTGTTTTTAAATTTTGGTACTCAGCTAACAGCCGTTAGGCCAATTCTAGGCGTCGCTGTACATATATTTTATGGGGACTTCCAACCCCACTAACGACTCTCATATTATTATGACATCCGGGAACAACTATTTCCATGACAGCCGTACCACGAGGCGCCGAGCGAAGCAGCCGTGGAACTCCCATCCAAGTTCTGACAAGAAAGAGCGTTGCTTAACTCTGCTGATCGAACGTGAAAGCTTGTTCAATCTACACCACCCGGGATCCTTATATCAATTTGTTTGTGAAGGTCCCTGCGAACAAAGGCATGTTAGTTATTTTGTGGTTATATTAAGATAGAATTTCTCTGGTTTGCGTTTGACCTAACACTAATTAACAAAGCTGTCATAAGACCAATTTTTGTAGGGACCCAACCTGTGCGAGTTTTTCATGTTCCCTAGACTAGTTATGTTAATAATAAATTATAAAAAAGGGCATGATATCTGAGTAATTAATTAAACAATAAATCAAGATTCAGATCCGGATTTTTAGGTAGCTAATAAAATTACACATGAATTTAAGTTTATTATTTAATATATGTTGGGTATAAAAAACTAAATTTATAGTTCGTGATTACAAATTAATTATAATTAATAATAATAGCCCATTGTTCATTACAATATTTTGAAGCTAATGAAGACGTGGTCCAGGTTTATGTTTCTTCTATAAATCAGAATGAATTTATCTTGGGAAAAAGACTGGTATAATATTATGATTATTATTCCACATAAAAATCGATTGGTGGATGCAATAGGAAATACGAAAAAGTCCACCAAATCTGTAAATTGAGTTTCCATCGATTTCCCAATACATGAATGATGCCGCAGAAGTTGGAAGTGATTGTAAAGATACCGGAAGCACTCGTCGCTTGTACCTGAAAATGTAGGTGATACAAAGTTGCAGAATCTCCAATCCACGTAATCCCGCCCAGTGAGAGTGAAAATTTTCCAGTTTAGAAGCAACTAGTTATCTAAGATGCTTTATAAAATTTACGTAACCATTTCCTTAAATTCCAGTCGGCTCGTCGCAAATGCTGCGAAGGTGTTGATCGTCTCTTATTGAAAGTGTGGTCGTTTTTGCTCAGGCGGATAAGCATTTCATAATTGGCTTGCAGCAGTGATTCACTTCGCCTTAGAATGAATATTGCATTGTCCGCAAATACAACAGTTCGTAATGGACTGGGAACGACTGAGCGTCCTATTGTTGCGCTTACTGGCCAGTGCTTCATAGACTGACAGTTAATTAGTTTAAATGTTGTATATACTATCCCTGGGTGTCCACTTCAGGCTATTCAAGAATCGCTAATGGGTATGCAAGGACCACCAATCATATCCTTGGCTGGTTTAGGTTGAAATTGGAGCTTGTAGTATGTTTCGTTGACCACTGGTGGGTTAGGTTTGTATGATTACAGTACTTACATACATCTAGTATATCATATTATATACACACATATAAGGAGAAGCCTTTTTCTTCCTCCTCTGATTTTTCTTTAGAGTAATAATCTCCTCGGCACAATCTTACTCAAAATTATATGTAGAATAGCCTATAGGTAAGTAGAGATGCTCGTTTTACGCTGTGGCAACCTCAAGATCAAAAGTGTTTATTCTATTTACATTGGGGTCAGTGACTTTCCAGATCGGTGTACGCCTACACGGAAATGTGCTGGAACTCCGTCATGTTGTAACACAAAAGTCTTTTATTATAGTAATTTTTATGGTATGCCTCTTTACCAACATGATGTTCTTAATGTTAAAGTTATTACTTTGATTCTTAGATCCAGTCGTTATTATCTTTCCATTGATTACACTACAACTATATCTTTCCTTTAGACCACTATTTCCAATCCTGCAGTGGACCATTTCGTATTCTTCTTTCCATCCTTCTCTTAGGATATTTTGCATATTCAAACCACACAACTACGCCCTAAACTAACTTTTCCGCACTGTGTTCAAAGCAAGGTAGAGTAAAGGTTATTGTGGGTTAGAATGTTCTGAAGGACTACTTCATTGAAGAATAAACTAAAAACAAATAGCCTTGAACAAAAAGCTAATTCGTCGGCTAATTTCATCGACCATTAGTTGGTTAGTTAACCATCACATAACAATGACAAGACGTAAATCTTTCTGAGAATGGTAATCATTATCATCAGCATGCTTAATTTCACGATGTGTCTGCAGTGTTACTGCATCTAAATGAGCATGTCTATCGTCGATTGTTATCTTGGTCAGTCTCGCCCAGTTTCACCTTCATTATCATCCGAAGCTACGGTAAATAGCAGTTTCATCATCATCATTAAAATGTTATTCGTGTAAACACAATCCTCAGAATGTTAATCATCATTGGTTTCCTTTATTTAGCTGGTTTCCAATGTGGAGATTGCTTTTTTCCGGGTATAGCCAAAGGATGCACGTTATGGACAACAATAACACCTATTTTTATTTGAGACCCAAATCAGTGAATATCCTGAACATATACTGGTTATTTTGTTGGTGTAAAGGGTTTATGCCGATGCGTGCCCTAAACAGGATCGTTGCATCTCGCCGATGACGTAATTACTCCATAACTTGCTTGATGTCTTTTGTTACCCAGAAGAGTCAAACACGAGCCTGCTGTCTCGTATACCTTGTAGTTTAGTAATGCTGCAGTTTCGTCGGAAAGCGTATATTAAATAGCTTGTCCTTTTTTAAAATCGCTGAAGTAAGGCTACACATCGCGTCACGTTTAAATTTGGACACCCACTTATTTATTATCTATTTATTAATCGGATGAGTTGTTTGGCCGGGAGTCCCGGGTCTGCGACCCGAGACATTCGGCGGTTAACTTTATGATATGATATATCGTGTGTAGCATGTGTTGTGTGTGGCCGGGTTACTTTTTCACATAGAACGGTCTTCCGGGAAGAGCGCCGTAAATTCTTTCCCAACAGCGAATGGTGGCCGGGCCCGATACCGATCCAATGGACCGCGGAAAATTTTCGCCTGTCTATGGATTCGAACCGAGGACGCGGTTATTGCAAACCTGCCGCTCTAACTGCTGCAGTTTGGACACCCACTGATTATGTTACAGAGCATGTTTGTCGTCGATCGCTATCTTGGTTAGACTCGCTTCCACATTCGAAGGTGTGAAGTAGATAAGTTTCATTACTTAATCCATCATCGTTAAAATTTCATTCTAGATCATGTAAATTCAATCTGAAATATTCCACGCGATTTAATAATTGACATATTTTGCTCGATAATAACATTAGGTAAATTAGAATGGTAGTCATCGTTATCGGTATGCTTTATTCCACACTGTGACTGCAGTATTTCTGCATTTCAGTGAGTTATTTTAATAGGATGTTCATCGTCGATCGTTATCTTGGTCTCGCCTCCATTATCGTCTCTTAAATGAAGTAAATAACGGTCTCCTCATGGTTATAATCTGATTCCGAAGTTAAGAATTGACAATTTTGCAAGACTAGAGCAAGAGGCAAATCTTCAAAATAGTAATCATTATCATTGGTATGTTTTATTTCACACTCTGACCAAGATCTTTCTAATAGGCGGAAGTTAAAAAACATGCTAATCTTACAACACTTCAATATAAGCAGGATAGGGAGCTGTGAATACCCTAAATAGTCTCTAACCAATAGTGTTCAACGGACCAGCTAACCTTTTCCAGATCGGGGGTGAGGTAACACTAAAATGATCAAAACTAAATAAGGGAACTCTCAATTTGATTGTTCAACAACTCGCGAATCTAAGTTTGAAGATTTACCGGTAATCTAGTATCTCAACTTACGTTGAAGGGAGATATCTAAAAAAATACAGTTATAGAAAGAAAAGACATACTTACTGCGTAATTAACGAGATATTTATTTCCAGTACATACAGACAAACAATATTAGAGGGCAGTTCCTCCTACCGAAATAAAATATCGAATTTATGATATCTAAAGACTAAGTACATAACTAATTGAGGCGAACCCAATACCAAACTCGCGACGTGTACACGTAGTGCTCAAAGCGCAATGTATGTATGTCAATTTTAAATGTAAGCTTAATGTACAAATAAACAAAGCTCAAGGTACCATTGCGGAAATATAAAGCGGGCCACTAAAATTTACCTAAGTTAATGTTTGAATGAATTTATTGGCGATACTATCCCAAACTGCTTAAGCTGCATTAACCAGTTCATTGTGGTTCATTGCACATGATAGGTAGAATTTTATAAACAACTAGAAGACAAAATTACAATATTCAAATAGTGAAAAATGGCTCCACAGGATTTGTCCCGCGACTGTACGTAGGACATGCACATATAAATTAGTAATACATATAACTACATCAAAAGAGGTAAATTCGGCATAAACAAGAAATTTTAAATTTAAATATTTTAAGAAACATAAACACAAAGAAGACGCTAGAAGTACGAAGAAACCTTTGGTAGTCAATCGACTTAGCAATCCATTATCAGTTCCACGTAAAGTAATAAGGAGATGCTGACTGATCAGAAACCATGGTTTTAAAAAACGCTATCTCCATTATATCCACGAAATGGTGTTTTTCCCAGATGACTAACCGACAGCAAGTATTGAGAAAGTAACCAAGATGCAGAAACCACTAAATGTCAAATCCCATAGAACGGCGAGACGCGAGGTTTCCGAACATTTCAGTCGTGTGTTTTTACGAGCCCAGGCCGAAAGTTGTACGACTAAAAAACAAAGCATAACAGATAAATCAGAAGTGGAAGTTGACAAGCGATTTTACTACGACAGTCGGACATAATAACCTTAGAAATCCTGGCCACATTAAGGATTTACTAAGCGAGCGCGCTAGAACTTACTTCACGATACGCAAAACCAACATAAAAGGTCTAAAAGGCTAAGACAGTCCGAAATATCACGCGCGGATTCGATCAGATAGGCCAAATAAGGTAATAACGGGAGTGACCTTGCAATTAAAGTCACGCATGTGGGACAAGAGGGACAATATACAGTAGTACACACCAAATATTGGGCTATGCAGATGATTTAATGATAATTGCTAAAACTGAAAAACACCTCAAGAAATTAGTAAAGAGATGCAGCAAGAACAATGGGCTTAATAATAAACGAACAAAAATCAAAGTTTATGATTATAGGAAGTACAGGAACTGATGAAGAATGAAGAATCTTAGAATAAGAATGCAGAATAGAACGGAATTTCAGTTTGAACAAGTAGTTAGCTTTACGTATTGATAATGAAAGACAACTGCAACAGTAAGGAGATACAAGCTAGACTAACAAAAGGAAACAAAGCAATTGGAGTAGCGAATACTTTGTTAAATTCTAAGTACTTGACAAAAAACACGAAAAAACGAACTTACAAGACAGTGATTAGACCGACTGTGACATACGCAAGTGAAACATGGACTCTTAATAAAAGTGATCAACAGAAACTTAAGAGGTGGGAGAGAATATTGTTAAGAAAACTTTACGGTGGGAAAAAAGTTGGGGAAGTGTGGGTAAGAAGAACAAATGCCAGTCTATACAATGAAGCTAATTTAATAAAAACAGTGAAAGCGCAACAACTACGGTGGTTAGGTCATGTGGAACTGTTATATAATTACTAAATTTGTGTTGGGAGGTGGATTACTGGGTGTTAGACGAAGAGGAAGGCCAAGGAAGAGATGGTTGGAAACGATAGAAGAGGACATTAAAGTGTTAGGTATAAGAGAATGGAGGACAGTTGGTAAGGACAGAACTAAGTGAAGAAAAACAATAAAACTAGCCCTAGGCCTTTAAGGCGTGTAGGGCTCATACATATATATGTGGGACAAGAGATACTACCTACTACAGTAATCCCGTGTCCATAAATTGACTGAAAATCCCTAACGGTAGATGAGTATATTCCTAACCTCTAAATCTTCAAACCAAACACCTAATCTGAAACTGGTAAATATGTAAATTGCCAGAGCGAATTAATTAAAATAAAGCTTTCAGAAGGACCTAACAAAACCAGGAACCATCACATTGCTCGGGGAGGGACAATGCGAGAGCCCAACTCAAACATACCTTTGTGTTATAAGCAGCAGATAAAACGATATCCTTTAAACAAATTCTAGCAATTAAGTAGTAGTTGGGAAAAAAGTGAGGCGCTAGGGCTAACGTTGGGAAATAAAGCAAACTTAGATGCTTACGTCATAATGCTATAGATGACCATGTTGATCGTCGATCGAAATCGTTGTCAGTCTCGCCTCTATTATCATCATCCGTCCCATCATCGTTAAATATAATTCTGAATCGTGTAAACTCAGTCTGAAAAATTCACCATGATTTAAGAATGACATACTTTGCTTGACAATCGTAAAAAGTAAATCTTCCTCAGAATGACAGTCATCATCATTGGTATACTTTATTTCACACTGTGACTGCAGTATTCCTGATCTAAATCAGTTAGTTATTTATTATCGTCCGTTGGTGTGAACTAGATAGCAGTGTCATCTTCGTTAAAATCTTATTCTGAAGTTCATGCAAACTCAATCGTTAGAATGTAAGTAATATTATGCATACTGTCACTTCGCTTAAAAGGGGCGGTAATGTAAAACATCAATTGTTCAATTATTCAATTTTATTGTAAATAATATAATCTAAACGTAAAACTATTCTACACATATCAAACTAAAGTATTATGATATGTTTATTTTGAGAGTGATTTCAGAAAATAAGTAGAAGAAATCGATATATCGATATAGTAGTATGTAGTAGTTATGACAGGCATACACCCAAACCCAAAAAAAAAAATCGAATGTTGCTTTAAAGAGACACCATGCACTAATGCGTTAAGATTTTAGTAGCGTGGAAGCCCCGCATTTGTGGATAGAGGTTTATTTGCAAAATTTATTCAAGTTGAAGCCTTCTTGTCGTTCCACTTACCTGTATCTGTCCTCCATCGCAGTTCTTCACTTGGATGCCAACGCGCTCTCGTCTTTTTGCTCCAAATGACGAGAGTCGCTCTGAAGCCCGAGCTGTAGGGCTTTGGTCGCGGTAAGTGAATCAAACTGGTCGGTATTTAAAATGCAAGCGCAATCCACGCTACATGTCTCGGTAGCGCACGGGCCGCAGGTCATTAGTCGAGGGGTCAATCACCAAGGATTTAAGTGTACAGGAGATATCCTTGCATAAAAGATTTCCCGAGATCTCCCTCAGATATCCTCAGACCTCCCTAGACCTCCTAGAATTCCGAGGGATATCCCGAGATATCCCCAGATCTCCCGAGATATCCCCCAGATCTCCCAAGATCTCCCGACATCTCCCCAGATCTCCCCAGATTTTGTAATGAATCAATAATTCATCATCATATCTATGTATATAAACAAACTTCCCATTGCTTTTAATGGCAATATTAACACAGAAAACCATTACTTATTATGCTTATTGGTTGTGTTTTTTAAAACTACGAACACAAGTACATTTCATGTAATGATAAGGAGGGTTTATTATTTCCTTGCTCAATGAGTCCAAACGATCCGTTTAAACCCACCTTTGCCAATTGATTTTCCGAGGTCGCCGCCCGATGTAAGTTCGGATGGCGTTCATGACAGGAAGATCTGCGCGCATCTCATACTAACGCGCGAAACTTTAAATGCGACATGCGCCGCGGGCTACAGCTAGTTCTTTCAATAATTTTCAAACTGCGAGTCAGCCAAATTTTGCTTGATTAATTTTAGTGTTAAAGTTTCAAAATTAGTTTCATTTAATCAAATCTAAAGTCATTTGAAGTTCAGTTTTATCCATAACAAACACTACAAGAACAAGTCAGCTCGACATTAATTGATTGTGTAGCCAGCAGTAAGTAACTGTTTAATTTATTATTTTCCAATATCGATTTTGCATGAGCATACAATTTTGTTTTTTTATACAGTTGAACAACGGTGACAATCTACATGTATCGATATTGTTGTAAGAACTGCTAAACATGTAAGTCTTTTTTAGTCGGGTAATTAGACCATTGTTTTTAAATATGTTATTAATTATATACATTTTACTGTTACACAAAATTAATTAACTCTCATGGGTTCCAAATTTAACCTCAAAACACGATGTCGGTTCCCATTGCTTCCCTCGCATTCCGGTCCGTCATATCGTAGGCTCATCCACACAAGTTTAGAAAAACAGTGGCGGAACAAACACTTCCGCAACCCTCGCGTTACGGGGGTGGCACTAGCCCAGGCTTCTAGAGAACGCAGACGTTTGATATTTTGAAGTACCGGTACTTTGTCTTCCGATACTCGATATTTGGTACCGGTATTTCAATAAACGATACAATACGATACGATTTATTTTCAGTCAGTATCGCCAGGACCTATCCAAGGTTTTGCCGTCTGGGTTCCAATAACTCATTTTTTGTCCATTAATTTTTTTTTATTTCTAACAAATTTTATGATAATGATTCAATATCCAATAAAAACGTCATTATTCAGCTTAAATATTTAAAACATGCTGCTTTATGCAATTGTAGTGTTTATATAAGTTTATGAAACTAAACATTGTTGGAAAATATGAATGCGTCTCAGTCATTATTTTCGTGTTACTTTGGAAGTTTTTAAGCGTTTATAAAAGTTATTATGCTATTTAATAGATGTATTTATAATACTGATTTTGTAATTATTTTTTGTTAATTTTTTATTGTTATTGCCACTATTTTTGCTACAGTTCTATTTGCTGTACTAGGACTCGAAGGTTCGTATAAATAAACCTAGAAAATATCCTGGATCGATTGTGTACCGGCATTTCATGTAGCAGTACCGATACTTTTAAATCGATATGATACGATTGCACCGGTACTTTTCGGTGTATTGAACGTCCCTACAACAGTACCGACCGGCGAACGCTGGCGCACGGTCTCAACCACTAAAATGGGGCTGCGCATTATAAATTAACGCTACCCTAGCTTAGCGGCAAACTATAATATATCATTGAGATTGCCTCAGATGTTTTGAAGATTTCCTTAGATATCCTTGAGATTACCCAGATATATCCAAAGATCTCCCGAGATTTCCCCAAACCTCCTGAGATTTCCTCAGACCTCCCCTAGATATCCCCAAGATCTCCCGATATCTCCCGAGATTTCCCCAAACCTCCTAAGATCTCCTCAGATCTCCCCTAGATATCCCCAAGATCTCCCGATGTCTCCCGGCAAGTGTACACAGGATATCCCGTTGTGAGTAACCCCTCGTCATTAGTACACACGTGACGCTATGCTGCGAGCGTCCGTGCATACAAAGAGTCTTCAACGTAATCTACTTACATTCTCCCCTTTTGAAGGCGCCTGTCTTTGCCGAATTCCCGGGACCGAACTGCCCAGGAATTCGCTTGCTGGGCACCAGTGACCAGCATGCACACCACAAAGCTGTGGGATTACAGCGGCCCAGTGAGCCTGCCTGTTATTATCGTAGGCATTTAAGGAATTGCTATCTCGTGTGGGGGACAGATAGTTGCGAGTAGACTACAAATTTGATGTTCTCAATTACGCATTCTCTTGATAATTGACGGCAGTTTGTGGGGTTGTTTTTCTTTTTAATATTCGTTTTTACCTAAATGATAATTAACTATTCCCTTGGAAACATATGGATCCTCTGTATGTCTTTATCAATTAATTAATACATAGCTTCTCATTGCCACTGTTTGCTTGAAAACGAGATAGCACTATGTTACAACTATTGTAGTTGTCAAATTTAATTGATGATTACTAGTTATGAGACTTGTGCAATATTTATTGCTTCTTACCTACTTACAGAATTATTTTTCCGTATGTATGTATGGCCTCTACTGAAATGCACTTTTCCCAACTAATCACTATTTGGTCGTCTTTGTGGGGGAAATTTGCATTTCAGGTTATCCCAGGTGCGTTTTCTGAAGCACTGATTCATCTCGCCAGATGTCAACGATACTCCGGCACATAGTATACCAAGCGGTACCCATTTAGAGAACCACGGCAACAAACAACGGCGATGGGCAAAAACGTACATTGGTTTTGAGTTCGGGGCTAATATATTTTATTCCTGGATTTGGATCGGTCATCGAGCATAAATTTACATGCTGGCGATTATTAAAAATTCCGTGCCGCCCCTTCGGTCTGACTGTTGTGGATCAGGGATGCGACATCGGAGAGGCAAGGCGACTAGCTGCTCGTTTAATGTTGCATGTGGTGTCATACACACTCGTTCACAAGCACAGAACAGCCAAATTGCTTAGTCAAGCATGTAAAGAAGAGTAAGCGAGTATTTCTACATTTAGAAGCACGTGTTCCGGAAGGTAGTACTTACAGGGGGTTGTGCGACCCACATAGCATCTAGTAAATATCTCGATCAGGAATGATCTTCAGGTGCATTAACGATGATCTATCTGTCAATATACCTATTATAACGGGTGCTTACCACAGCCAGCGCCCATTAGCCGACTGCTAAGTAGATCAATGACCTCCAACTCATGTCAGTGTTAATTGTAACTGCGGTTTATGATCCCGCAGAAGATCAACTTTACAACGCATTTGTTGAAAACGAGCATGCCAGGCTATCCAGGTGCGCTTCTGGATCACTGATACGTGGTATTAATTATCAGGTCAAGAGGTAGCGGTCGCCTGATGTGTTTTATTCTCAGATAATATAGTGCATTGTATGCGGTACCGATTGGACACTAACCTAACGATAAATTAATGAAAGTGTTCAATGCAGCTGCACCATCGAACTATATACAACGTCCATTGCAAAGCTCTCAGTGCTATCACATTTCACATCCAAACACATGCACCGGCACCAACTGACCGCTTAGCCCCAAGATTTCAAAAGCTATTCCCGACTTCTTAAAATAACTGTTGGTTCGAGCCGTTTATTTATTCAAAGGCTTATAATAATAAATACTGATAAATGAGAGACGGCAGCAATATTTACAAACAAATAATAAAATGGTACTAAAGTAAATACTACAACACTATCTAGTAATCCACATAATTATCACAAATAAACGCCTGAAAAATCATTAGAGTGCAACCCCCTAATACCAAATTTAATCCTGATATATATCTCTTGCAAATATACCCATGGTTTGCCTGTAATTTGAATCACCCATACATACACGTATCTGTTTGACCTCGAAGTTTAATGTGACGTAATTGCTAAATGTTACAAACCAATCCTGGATCTTTACGTTGCACTTACAAGATTCATTATGTTACAGACAACTGCTAATACAATCCATGTGTTCATTATGCTCTTTTTATGTTGAGTTACTTACGAGTTGAAAAAACGATCGCTTTATTTATAGACGTATTGTTCGTGTGGAAGACGAACACCTAAATATTTCATGAATAAGTAGCAGTAATTCATTGTAACCGTGCGCGTATGTTTCATAGAAGGCGGCCAACAGTTGTATACGGTTTAGTAGTGGAGTACCAGTTTCGATTTCCGTTATATGTGGAAGTTGCGTCATCAGCCAGAATGTAAGAATCTAGTAAAAATGTGCTTTTGTGCGAAGAAGCAGTTTGGTTGGTAATTATTCCGCGTTGAATACTAAGCGCAGAAGGAAGTAAAATATGTACTTTTTATAATTCTAGTCTTATTTTGTTTGCAATTTGATTCAGATGGGTAAAAGTAGAAACTTATAATTACAAACCTGATAAATGGATTATGATACAATTCATTTCCATAACTTCATAAACCAGGTTGAATTGGACGAAAAAAACTTATTAATTCCATTTCATGACCAATTAACACATCTTAAAATAGGTATTTTGAAAATGTCACAGTCCATAGTCTATAGAACACGATTAAATTAAAGTATGAGCGTAGCTTCATTTAATTACGAAATATTGCATTAAAATTTTGGAACGTCGTTGTACTTCATACGAAAAATCAAATGTTTGAATTAGTAAAGCAAAGAATATCCGTTATATCAGCCAAAGTGCATTTTATAATTGTTGCTACCTTAGAGCGCCTTGAAGATATTTATTAAATCACAATCGGATTTTCTAAAGCATTGCTTTGTACATCTAAATATTTCCGAGCCTGAAGCGTAGAAAATTAAACTTAGATAGCCCAAACTTTGGAAACAACCTTATTGCTGAAATCGCCAAAGTTTACACTAACTTTGTACTAAATAGTTTGCAACAGACTTAGGGATAGGAAGTGACAAGAACAGAATTGTGATTTAAATACTAGTCGGTTTTAAACATTTGGATAGGCTCACAGCCTAACCCAGTGTTTCCAGCAGTTTGTGGTCGTTAGTCGGGCTAGATAAATGATTCGAATATTTGCTAAACTGAAAAAACTTCAGTCTAAGCAGTAATACAAACAAACTTTACTTACGCAATAATCCTAATATTTAAAAAAAACGTGATGGTACGGGTGAATTAAAGAAAAGAAAATACCAGAAGTACAATTGCATTACTAAGGCTTACAAGTAAATAACCAAGTGCGAGGATACTATTATAAAATTAAATATCAACGGTTAAGCAGAAAGCACATGCTAAACACAATTAATTACAACTACAGCTAAAAAATACATCAAAATTGACGTTACACAAATAGCGCTAGGTTCGTTATATGTATTTAAAATAAACCCATAAAATTAGTATTAAAATACATAAACCGGATACACTGCGTTTGTGAAACTCAAAAAAGCAGAAGTTAAATTATTAAATGTTACAACAACTTCATGATAAATGAATACATACTTCGCGAAATATGCTAACAAAAAGAATTGATTACATAGACGTTGGAATCGAACTAACTGAGTTGCAGTTTCATTGAGCGCTTGCAAAAAGCTGATTCCGAATTCATAATTAATTAAAATTGTCGGTTCCTAAAGCAAAACTTTCGCTGGACGCCATGGGCGGTAGGTGAAATAGAGTCGTCTACTATTTAAACAAATAAATATTGGAGTTGCAATGTTATGACACGCTGAAGCAGTTATCTAACAATTTACTTCTACACAACTATCGAAATCAGATTTTCCCAATATAATCGGGCATGCTCAGAAGAAAATGTCCATGTTTCGGTCTTCATCCGCTTGGGAGCAGGTTCTATCGACTATGAAACTGCGTAAAATAGATTCAAGAATAAGAGAACTGACGAACAACTCGAGTGTTGGTTTTCTTATGAACATATACAGCTATATTAATATACTTTTTACTATTTATTTTGCCCGCCAAAGTTTAAAATTATTTTATTTGGTCTTGTTTTAAATTTATTTCCCCACCTCTACCTTAAGTAGTGAGTGGCCTCAAGATTGCTGGCGAATTAATAATCGGAACATAACAGCAAGGGCCGGGAATAACCTACAAGAAAAATGGAAATGCGTTTTTTGCGATGACTCTGCATGCTAATGGCTCAAAAGGAGCACTTTTTCAGCACCACCTTACGTCGTCTGTCTTAGGTGCCAACAGAAAGACTGACCAGAAAACGCACCGGAAAATTCTCTGCATTCTGAAGTTAAACGCCCAAGAAAACCAACACGAAGTGCCAATTTGAAATTTTCAAAATGCCCAAAAATTTGTCAAAATGGAAATAGACAACATGCTCCACACACAGGCGCTTAATTAAAGTGACCTAGCTCCAAAGATACAGCGTCGCAATATTTGATATATAGGAGCTATGGCACCGATCAAAATGCAATTTAAAGGCATTAAAAGAATATGCAAAACGGGCCAAAAACCATTTATAAAGAGAAAAAATGAAAAACTACCTGCAAAACACCATAAAGGGACAAAAATGAACGGATACCACATAAAATAATGTGTAAACTAATGCCAGATAACGAAAAGGGGAAGAAAAGCCAGAAAAATAAGGCACTCGGGTAATAGTCCCTATGGCCGACACCTGTACTTGCCAAGGAATAACGCTGAGAATGTATCATAAAATATTACCTGCACTGATATACAAAAGAATAAAACCCTGAATTGAAGAAATTTGAAGGATACCCAACTCGATTTAGACCTGGAGGATCAACAACAGATGCAATGCGAGAGAATATTTTGAATTTAATAATAATATTGAAAATATCAGGGATGATAAAGGAAACTATAGCAGTAGTGAGAATTTCGAACGAGATGAGGAAGTTCGACATACCTATAGAAAGCATCGTCAGAAATATAGGCCAAGGAACAATAAATATCAGAGCAACACAAAACAATATCTTATGTAGACGATTTAGTTATAATAAACAGATCACGGAAAGGACTTACTACGGTGAGCGAACACGTCAATGAGCAAAACGCAACCAACATATGAGGGATATGGGATATGGAAGAAAGGTAGAAACAGGATGACACAATCTATAAATAAGTAACTGCAGCTTTGAAAATATAAACGATCAACCACTGCTGAATAGGAGGAATAATAATCAAATAAAAGCAAGACGCCAGGCAGGGCATAGAACCTACGTTTCGAATAAACGATTGCAACAAGAGCAATAAAAGCAGCAATGGACTGGAACCCAAACTACTCAGAAGCAAAGGGCGCACGGAATCAAGATGGGCGGAGAATGTGATAGAAAATTTAAGAAAAATGGAAATAAGAAACTGAGAACTAAAGTGATTAATAGAAAAGCTTGGAAAACGTTATCGAACAAAGCAAAAACATACAGACTATTATAGAGAATCTGTTTAAACACTATGCTTAATTAGAAATTAATAAATGTCAATGAATTGTGTTGAAATAGATATTTTCAAATATAATTTACTTGGAACGATGAGACTTATGTCGCCGCTTTCTCGTTGTGGTACGTTTAATTGCATAGCAGAACTTAGGGTTAGCACGTGCTTGGCTCCTTCGTGGTTAGCCGCCTGCAGCCTGCACATGCCAGGTACATTAATTGCAATTTTTATCGTGGAGAGCCATTTGGAGTACGGCAGAGTTGTAGAACTAGAAAAATACTTCTCAGGTTAATCCGAACTCTTATTGCAGCGCGTTACTCACGGATTGCAGTGCGATTCTAAGCAGATGCTTAAAAAATAAATCGGCTACAACTTTCGTTGTTGTATTGCATTGTGTTCGGCGAATTAGTTTTCACACCCTAGTACGTTTTAGTATTTTTTTTGTAGTGGGCGTCAGGTTCGACGATTTTGAGTCTCGTTCAGTTACATATCGTAGGACACTTCAAAAGCAACCCTTGTACGCGATAATGACATTGCGAGGGAGTACTGAGGCTTTGTCTGTTAATCGGGGACAGTTAGTAGACAATTTGAAATGTGGTAAAGATATTCGAACGCACAGAAAACTCGGTTCCTGAAGTAAATTAACGTCACATGCGAATGTTAGCATCCGCACTCCGTTTTCGCCCGGTTATCATTTTATGGTTGGAAGACGTGTGCTCGTGTAAGCAATTGAACTGTGAACATTCGCCATCGCCATTCCCTTTGTCCCTCTTAAACATTTCCATTGACGCAAATATTATATTATGTGTTTTAGCTGATTGTATATAGTGTACGTAAAGTTGCTTTACAGCATTTTCTGATTTTTTTGAATTGTTGCTTTATGGAAACAATTATGTGTTTTAGGGATTTACACTAAGCACAAACAACTGTAGGTCTTCCGGTTTGGAATGTTTCGAGCCAATGGCGCTTTCGGACGACCCATCCCATTAAACTCAGGAACTAGTTGGCAGAACTTGGCCACACACACGACAATTCCTGGCTCACAGTGTCTTGTTTTCATAAAGAATTATTTAACATTATTGAAATATTGAGCATTAATTTTTAATTTATAGAAATTCCTCGTGTAGCAACCCAAAAAAGACATCCATAAAAGAAAAACTGAAAACGATACTTGAAAGAAAGGACTTCGCTGCGAAATAGAACTTATTGTACTAAAAAAGTACGCGTGTCGCATTGCTTATTTAGTGTTATGTTTATGAAATAGAACTTATTGTACTAAAAAAGTACGCGTGTCACATTGCTTATTTAGTGTTATGTTTACAATCGCGAGTTTTTAATGGTTTATATATACCTTTTTGGTTCACTATCATTATGTACGTAATTACAGTGGTATTAAACGCAGTAAATATTGAACTCGAGGAGTAATCAAAACCTAATCGTCCTTTATCCCGCAGATACGATCAACAGGCTTATTGATGTTTATCGGGAACGTGAGGTGTGTTCGCCGAAACTAATAAGTTACCAAGTTCATAAACAAGTACAGAAAGTTTAATAATGATTTAAATGGCTTACTATATTCTTGAAAGCACTACGAAGAGGACTCCAGTTGCTATTTATTGTGTGTCAGCCTCGTACGAGTCCTAAAATACCGCGAAGCACTATAATCTAGGAATATGAATCTCAGTTTCAAGGCTACCTAGTTGTTAACTTTAACGAACTATTCATGTGCTGACGTGCTTTATTGCACACATCCAACAGTGAATCATTGATTGTTTTACAAAAGTCTCTTCGCGAATATTAAGCAGCAGCGACCTGTCGATTGGTTTTGCCGGTTGGTCGCCGTGGAGCGTAGCTAAAACGCGTTAAATTTTCTAAGCTCTTGTTGCCAAACATTGGACAATGTGGAAAGTCGCATTGTTCTTAGAACGGAATGATTGCGTCGAAATACAAGATCTTGTAGAAAGCGGCTTGAGAGATAAGTGGTCCTGCATGCTACGCTTTGGCGGTTGCATTGTTGAATGTTTGGCCAGCTCGTTTTAACAGGCACTTGGTACCCTTGCTCAATATTACTGTATTGGGGTTTGATGTGTATCTGCGAATTTTATCTAAAAGCTATCGTTACGTTGCTTAACAGCAGGACGTGTACTTGATGAGGAACAATTAGAACGAAACTACTAGGGCATTCTTAGATTTCTTTTGATTTAACTTTTGTATCTTGAAAACTAACCACTTAATAAAAGACCAGCTTACATTGCAAACTAACTTTTGTATTTTGGTCTAGTATGTTATATCGAATCTCGAATTACGGACTAATTTATATCAGAAGAGATACGTTAGTTTCTTAGTAGTGTAGCAAGAATTTTCGCGAACGAATTATCGCACATCAAAAAGTGCAAAACTCACAGCTGGCAACAATCCCTTCTTACAGTACAAAACTTAATTTGCGGCACAAGGCAAGCAATGCCATCCGAAGGATACTAGGTTGTCACTTTACTGAAACTTGAATATATAACATCCCCTCAAGCAGGAGTTAAATCGGATGAACGATTATTCAAACGGTCACACTTCGCCAACGCAATTATATTTGGCCCGTCATAAAATTATCCCCGCTAGCTCAACAGTCGGGACAAAAGGAGGGTTTGCGAAAACAGTATGTTGGGGATAGATAATTAGATCGGAAGATGTTATTGCCCTGGCGCCACGAATTCTTAAGTCAACCACGTCAAACACTTTTTCAGGGTTATGTGTCAGCACCTCGTCAACGGGAACCTACCTTTGTCAATTCCCAATACGCCTGCTACCAGTTGCTATACAATAAAGAATCACAAAGTACACACTAAAACCAATATGGTAATTGTAACCATCAATATATTCTTCTTGATATCGGTAACGATGCAAGCCAATATTGCGTTTCCCATAAATTCTTGCATCTTGGATAGTACTGATTTTTTTCTCTGCATAAATATTGATAATTCGACACAGTTATTTATAGATGTAGTTGATATATTGGTAGGGACTGAAGTCGACGTCGCTATTCCCATAAACTCTTGCGCCTTGTGTAGAACTGACATTTGGTGTCTGCATAAATATTGATTTGTCGAATAATGGCATGAGTTTCTGAAAATATCGAGATATCGGTACGATTATCTATGGATGTAGTCTATATATTGGTATCGTTTGAAGCCGACTAAGTTTCTTCCATAAACTCTTGCATCTTCAGTGGATATTTTTTTTCCGCATAAATATTGATAAATGGAATAACAATATGAATTCAGAAAATATCGATTGAACTATCTATAGATAATCAATATATTGTTCTCGATATTGTTGCATCTTGAGTAGAACTGGGTTGTTTCTCCACATACATATTGATGCATATATCGTTCGTAACGATCGAAGCCGATAGTTTTTTTGACAAACTTATGTCTTGGGTAGGATTGGATTTTTATTTGTTGGTATAAATATCGATATATCGACGAATGATATGAGTTTCCAAAAACATCGATATTTTCGTACAATTATCTATAGATATAATTGATATATTTTGTTTGATATTGGTCACGATTGAAGTCGATTGAGCTTCTTCCATAAGTTCTTGATCCCTTGAGTGAGGCTGGGTTTTGTTGGTAAAAATATTGATATATAGTATAACGAGTTTCTGCAAATTACTGTATACCGACATATTCATTGTTTGCGATATTGATAACTATTGAAGTCGACATAGTTTCGTCAATAAATTCTTGCATCTTGAGTAGAACTATAATTTCGTATCGGTATAAATATTTATATATCGCGTAACGATGTGAATTTTTGAAGTTACGGTATGTCGATATACATATACAGTGTTACCGATATTGGTAAGGATTGAAGGCGGCAGAGCTTCTCCCATACTGTTGCTCTTTTGGGTGAAACTAGAATTGTTTATCGTTTGATATACTTAATAGGTGTTGGCGTAGACTGCTCAGAATTCCATGGACTGCTCATCGTACCAACGAGTCTATCTTGCAGGAATTGAAGATCATACAACGACTATCATCGACTATATATGCCAAGATATTACGATATTTCGGACACATCACAAGAAGAGAAGATGGGCTAGAAAAACTTATAGTAGTAGGAAAAGTGGACGGAAAAAGACCGAGAGGCCGTTCACCAACCAGATGGCTAGACCAAATTAAAAACCTAACCGGAAATACAACACACGAAGCTATTCACAGAGCACAAAACCGCGAAGAATGGCGACATCTAATTCACCAAACTAAAAATTTATATTAATCACGACACTTCAGACATGAAGTAACACGACTAAGAAGAAGAAGAAGATACTTAATAGCGATGTGGATTTCTGAAAATATCGATATGTCGATACAAGTATATACAGATATAATCGATATATAAGTAACGATTGAAGGCTTTCCTCATAAACTCTTGTATCTTGAGTAGCACTGGGATTTTTTCTTGGTATTAATCTATACACTTAGCGCTGTATGGATGTATTTGGACTACATGCAGGAGAAGGAAAAAAATGGTGCGGAAGAAGTGGAAGTGGTTGCAATGAGTATGTGAACAACTAAAGCGGAAGAAGGCTGTGCAAGTTGCAGATAAACAGACAGATTGTACATGGTACAGATAATTGTGTAAAAATTTATCTTGAGATTAAACAATATGACTTACACTATTATAGTTAATAACAGTGTTTCCATATGTATTGAACCGTGGGTGGTGCAAGTGAATGCTTTACGAAGACTGGAAGATCACTTGTTGTTTTGGAGAAGAAACTATATTCTATTGCACTTGGTAGCATCATTTGCGAGATGTATACACAAACGAGGTTGCTTTGAAAGCGCAGTAGGGCGACCGTTGTGAAATGTCAATCGTGTGTCAATTGTCAGTGGGAAATAAAACTACTATTCGAAGACTGTGGAGTTAGCAACGATAGGAAAGCCGCACGGAAGGCCCCGTGTGAGTGTCAGAAATGACCTGTCGATGTTTATTATACGATCAAATTTTGGTGAGTTGAAATGCAACCGACAGAGTTATAAATGAGGGCACTTAACTTCAGTTAGAGTGGATTAGGACTGGTTGCGGGTGGTGGAGTGAACAGGACAGGACCAGGGGTTTATCCAGTGGACGGCAGCTTAGCGGGCAGGCTGGATTCAGGTCGAGGAAGTTCACGGGAACTCCAGAGTGAACAGGATAGGACCAGGGTTTCTCCAGTGGACGGTAGCTTAGCGGGTAGGCTGGATTCAGGTCGTGGAAGTTCACAGGACTGTTGGAGTGAACAGGACAGGACCAGGGTTTCTCGAGGGGGTAGAAGGTGATGGATATCACACGTCTCGGCTCACCATAATGTAAAATAATATACCTTTTGGTAGTTATATCTTACATATATTGCTTAATTATAGAGATCAAGAAAAGACGTGCTTCAAGAACCAATATATTAAACTGTTTATCTATTTTGTTTGGATCGTCGCCTTTGCAACATGTACATAGGCGACTGGATCACTACAGTACTTCGTTAAATGTAAAACCGGTTTCAAACGGCGCGCGGCTCGGCGATGCCTGCGCCGCGCCGTAGGAATGAATGGCTTGGCTTTGCCCGACTTGCCTTGCCAGCTAACTCGTCGGGAAGGGTGTGGTTTACTTCGATAAGTGTTAATTAGGGCAACGACCTGTTAGTTTAAGAATATGTTTATTGCTCTGAACGCCACCGCCTTCAGTTGTTTTTCCCCATAAGCCAGATCGCCCTGAAGTCGGAAGAAGGCAATTCTCGGGTTCACTGACAGCAGATGCATGCAATGTACAACACGCTCCTAACGGACTTACCTTGATCGTTTGTTGTCGCTAACCCCTTTACACAAAAGAAATACAACAATTAGGGGTCGCATGCTAACACCATCAGATAAAAACATAGGCTAGTTACTACTATATTGAAGTACAAACGTTGTAAATAACCTAAATAATAATTTTTATCAGTTTCCAAATGGCACTAGTTTTTCGTGAATATGTAACTTTAATTAATTATTGTTCGGCAAAAATGAATGTTTTTGTCTCACTATCGGGGCTATGCGATGCGTGACTTATTTATTATTGGGCACTTCCTACACCGCGAAATCGGGGCGGGCGTCTAAATATTATACACAGTACAGTACAATTCTGGTGGTTGTGGGTGCCGTCGACAAGCGTGCAAGTCACTGGCTGCCAGGGAAAGTTAATAGTTGCGGGCCTAAACGAGCAGTCCGTGTTGGGAAGAAAACTGGAGAAGAACATGACTGATCCTCGAAATTGAGACTGGGGTGTGGGCGTGAAGAGACGAGAATTCCGACAATCACATTCTCTAATTGACTTTTGCTGACCTGGGTCCTTAAGTAAATCCGCATGAAGCGATATGAAGATGTCTCCTTCCATAATTGAACGTGCAGCGGCATCGACTTACTCCCCCCCCCCCCCCACAGTACCACTCGACACATCACCTTCTAGCTAGTTACAACGGCAAAAAGGGCGAAAATAACTGCACACGCCCAAGAGCACGCTACAGCACTAATAGATGCTGCCCCGGAGGGCGGTAGACCACACCCAGGGCTAAGGGGAAACGTTCGATGTTACCAACTGCTAACTGCTTGACGGCTGAACGATAACTGACTTCAAAAACGCGTCTTCGCTTTTGTGTTTGCAACGCTACACGCGCCACGAAATCGCTGGTCTATCCGCGCCGTGGTAATGGGTGGGTATAGCTCGCGAACTTGTGTTCGTCAACAATGCTCGCCGAGCCACACATCGTAGGAAAGCGGCTTAAAGTTTACACCATTTTGGGTAAGTTTCGACAGGTTGCTAGCAGGTGAAATAGAGGTTAGTGGACACAGTTTTCAGGATTATTTATTTTGACCAAAAAATGGCGAATGTTCTTCGTTTGTGACAAAATCTTTTAAATTGCAAATTAGCTTATGTAGCATTTACGGCACAATTTACGTTAAATGTTTAAGCTACGTTGATGTCATTTCTAATGGCATTTTAAAAACATAATCTGGTGCCAAATAAGACTTTGTTACTAATTGTGCTAATAAAACGCGGTCGTTTCATAGTCAAAATATTCGTTCGTATGAAATGACCAGATCTAATTGCAATCCATTCAAAATGCAGCCGCAATTAATTAGACAAAGTACCAACTCCCATTGCTGCGATTCTTTTAATTGCAATGCAATCACTTTTAATATTGTTTTAATTGACCAAACTGCTTTAATTATGGGGAACTACTTTGTAATTAATGACATCGCAAACAACGTAATGTAGATTCGAGGCTATAAAGTTGAATACATGTAATAACCTCATAACCGATAAATCTTATTATTGTAGTGTTCTTTAATGTTGTAGTAAAACGTATTTGTATATGGGGGAAAATGAATAAAATATGTTTGATAATTTACTTCTATTTAGATTCGACCATCAATCTAGCCAATGCGGCCGTAGATTTATGAATGGGAGTGAGCGGTATATCTATCAAATGCTGCCTTTCCTAAAAAAACGCAAGAAGCTATCAAGTAGAAAGGTCCTACTAAATGTATTTTTTCGATGAAGTACGGAAGCTGTTACACAAGCTTGTTTACCGGTTGTATCATTTAAATTTAAATTTCATATGTTTACAATTCCAATAATTTACTTGGAAATATCTAGTCATTCCAATGATTTAATGCGAATGCAATTAAATTTGAAGAGAAGCTAATTTATTTACAGCGTTGTCTCCATGTGCTGGGATCGCTTATCTCTACCTTGCTCTTAAATCTTCTTCAGAGTACTTTGCATACGCATTTTCATATCAGGCAGCTACGAGTGCAAACTATGCGTGCCCCAGGGACACAGACACGATTTCTTGGTGTAACTCTGTGCTATAATAAATCCCGAAAAGTTTCGCCAATTTCGCGCCTATCGGGACTGCTTGTAGGCATAGCTTGCCATAAAACGGCCGTTCTGAATGGCTAATTTAGTTTTATTGTGCAGGCGCTCAGACTCAATCCGTTGTTTTGCAAATGGTACAAGGAAGCAAAGACGATTTGTGCCGTAAAGTGATTTTCGAGGAACCCAATTAATAGTTACTCTTTAGAACATTATATACATTTTACAAATGAAATATAATACTTTCTTAACATCTTTGATAGCTTTAAGAATTGCAATACACATAGTTCACGCCTTTAAGAATTCGCAAAGTGAAAACTGCTTTTCTATAGATGCATTCGCTGTGGAATGCATCAGCGTGGCAACTGACTGCGTCCCGAAAATGTTAATATGTCGGCCTGCACGTATGACACCGAATAGATCTTTTAATAATTCGTTAAGCTGGAACTACTTACAATACTTTAAATACTCCCTACCCCATGCCAAAAAGATGTGTGGTTCGATTTTGATTATTTGGTTAAATGCACCACGATAAGCCAAGGTGATCAAAATCTTCCGATGTTAAATTGGTAGAACTCCTTTGTTTTGCCACTATGTAATAAGGGCGCTATTAAATAGTGCACGGCCATTAACTTCGCACATAGTCCTCCTTTTTGCTGTCCTAATTCTTGTGCATACGCTAAGCGAATTCCACTTTCGAATTTACAACGAGCGAGAATTTGAGAGCGACTTCGCGCTGGAATGTTGTGCATAGGGTGCTTATTGCTTTTTTCCCGCCGAGTTTATTTCTGCCTTCCACAAGGAGTTATTTATAATTTTTGATGATCTCCGTTTGAGTGTAGGTGGGAGCATGTAAATTTTATCTTCGTCTGCAGCCGTACATCGTACAGCAATAGATTTGTGGATTCTGTAATGATAAAAACAGCCATAATGCATTTGAGAGTTTGAGAAATAAAACCTGATAAAAGTCCATGTTGACTTCTTATTTAGGACTAACAAAAATTCAGAAAGGATACCGAACGAATCAGATTATATTCCAGTATATTTTGCAGGCAGGTTTGCTGCCTATTTCATATTCCCACGATGTGTTGCATTATATAAAACTAGAAGGCAGAAGGAATAACCAATATATGTATTTGGGGGAGGTGGAACTTCCAAGAGTTTCAGTAGTCCTAATCGCGGTTATTCGTTATTGCGCACACAACACATTCAAGTGGAGATCTCGTAAACCTTAAAAAGTACAGATTTGGTTAGATCAAATAAAATGATCAGCATTCCAAGTGCCACTCTAATTTACATTCAAATGATATAATGTTTAATTTCTAGTGCAGAAACAGAAAGTTTCAGTTTCCGTTTTTTTTTTATGAATACGTCGGATAATATCAACGACAACGCAAAGTGATTTTTCAAGTTCGAAGTTAAATTTTATTGATAATTTTAATGGGCCTCAAAGCTTGCCACGGCATTATTCGATGGAGCTATTAATCTCGTAATCATAAGGTTTGACGAATTTATTTTTACTAACAATAAAACAGGCTGCTACAAAAAAAAAATTGCAATTGCCAACAAACGTAAATTATCTGAAATTATATTTACCTATATGTTGATAGGATTTATTAATTACGCCGTAAAAATGCTTCCGGTAATACTAATAAAAATGAAATTAGGGGTGCTTGCAAAGAGGAAATCTTTTTTACGTCCGATTCAATAATGACGTGTAAAGAATGTTAACTATCTACGAAACAGCATGATTTCCATCACATCCCAGCGTGAAGGTCTTGGGCAACAAAGACACTCCAAATGGGGTTGCGACATTATCTTCGGCGTAAAGCAACAGGGCATCGAAGAGAGCAATAAACGGCCGGCGAACAGTGGACCATACACCGAAGTCATGAAAAGTAAAATGAATTCCTCTTCGAGGCGAAAATAATGTCAACCCTTGTGGGACAATAGAGAGATGGAGCCAGCCCGTGCCCGGCTGGACAATACTTATTGTACTCGAAGAATAGGGAACCCTTTCTCTTGCATAAGCAACCGATATTTAAGGGTAGACAGTCTGGCGTTCGGGGATTGCGTCTCCAACCGTCTAGAGTTACTTTAACCTAGACGAGGGTCAGATTCCTCAGCCTCTAATTTCCGAATTAGATTCCGGCTTTCGTTTATACATAATTAGTATTCGTATTTTAAACATATTGCCGTATTTGTATGTTTGTAATTTGTAGTTTACTGTGTATAGGGGGATTGTTATTGTTTTCCATTAATCGGTTATAGCTTATTGAACCAATGTAATTTCAAAGTGGTGAACCCGACTAGACCATCATTAAAAGTCCTAAAGTCCAAACCCCTCGAAACATAAGGAACACACATCATTCTTACATACATTGACATTTCCATAAAATTAATTTACACTCTAGTTTCCAATACCTATTACAAATTAAATTAAATTAAATTAGATTTACATTTGAGCTTACGTATTCTAATCAGGTATTACTTGTCCATTTGTTGTTTGTCTTCCTTCTTTTTCACTTCACTACCTGTTTTCGTACTTCTACCACTCTTACTCACATTAATTTCTTGTATTTGTTCGCACTCACACACTTCACTCCTGTTGGTTTCTCACCTTTCTTACTGAATAGTTGTTATGTACGTACGAACTTTGCCCATTCTTTTTTGTCTTGGGTCAGTGTTTTGGCCTCTTGTCAGCTTCGATTCTTCTTTCCCAGGCTTTCCGCGATTATCTCGTCCCATCTCCTCCTTGGTCTTCCTCTTGTTCTCTTCTTGTTCGTTTTGGTTTCGCAAAATTATTTTTTTTTGTCTGTTGTTTCCCATTCTCTTTAGGTGACCGAACCATCTCAGTTGTTGTCTTTCTATGTTATTCATTATTGTATCTACCTTTAACGCTGCTCCGTATTTCTTCGTTTCTATGCCTATCTTTTTCGATATTCCACATAAGGAACATACGGTGTTAAAATATCTCGAAGACCAGCAACAAGATAGACAAGCTGTGTAGCTGAACTCATTGTCGAACTCATTCGTTCGCGTAACACTTTGGCATCCAAGGTTTCTGGTCCTTAGAAGGACCACTTGTGTTGTAATACGGACGCATCCTTAGCGGACGAGTATCCGGATCGCCTCGAAGCTACTCTTTTCCTCCAGGGGACGCTCGTTGCTCACTAGCTCCACAGCCCTGTCCAGCTTGAACCTCTCAACGTTCGGCACTGCGCATCCTTCAGGAGGCCGCCCCCGTAGTTGACCAGCGCCACAGCTTCGTCTAGGTTGGACCTCTCAACGCCTGACATTACACACCCTCCAGGAGGCGGCACCGTTGTTCACTAGCTCCACAGGTCCGTCCAGGTTAACTCTCAACGCCTGGCATTAAGCACTCTCCAGGAGAACGAACTGTTGTTTACCCCAGCTGCCGCCACGCTCAGGCCGAAGCAAACCCCTCGGGTTTTTACTTTTTCTATACCTCGCACCGTTGGTCGAGCGCCTCTTCGAGCCCTTGCCAACTCTGAGCCTGGAATTACCGTTCCGTGGAGGAATAAGAACCACCAGCACCGCCGCCAGCGCGTAATCACGCACCCTAATCACTTAATTTGTCATTATTATACATCTATATATCTATCAATAGTATAAAGCATAATCAATTTTCGCTCCAATGTCTTTGTGGTTAACATACCAACCCCAAGAAGCTGAAACGGGCTATAAGAAATATACTTTTGAGCAAATGTGTATACGCTTTTTTGGTGTAGCATTACAAAATTAAATGGTACGTAATGAGAATTATCAATATAAAAAGGGTAGCTGAATGAAAATTTTCTTCTTTAACGCTCTAATTTTACAGATAATAACTACGCAAAACTATGTATATGTTTAAGTTGTAAAGTAAACTATTAGGCGGATTTGGTCTACTGTGGTTTTTTGTGACTTACGTTCCATCAAGTAATTTGTTATGTGGAAACTCAGATGTTATCTGGATAGACCCCGCTTTCGATTTATAATAAATTATTTAACTTAATGTTGACTAAACAGCTGACTATATTTCGTTATGTTAAATAAATAAAAATAGGGTCTGATTTACCGTGTTTTAAATTTTTTAAATTATATGCGACCTCAAGCTAATATTAAATATTTTTTAATGCAACATGAAAATTTTAAGAAAGCGCTTTTAATTATCATACATTCGGTTTTTTTATTATGCCTTTCGTTCTGTAGCTGAAATTAAATAATTTAATTGCTCGGAAACACTTGTCATTGTTATTTTAATAATTACAGCTTAATTACTCCTTGTTTGTGGCAACAATTTATTACAGATTTTAAAGTACAAATAAAAGTTTAGATTGTATAGCTTTTTATAGTACAGTATTCTAATGCTAATCATTAGTCTTCAGTATGGCCAGTTTATAACTATAACCCAATAAAATAATAGCATATTAGTACTATGATATACTTGAGCTATTGAGTTGCATTAATAATATATTTGAAAGAGTTTTTACTTCGGCACGATGTGCTTTTGGGCGAAATTGTTCGCTTTTTCCTTTGTATGTGTTTTTCGATCTGTTTTTCTGCCTAATTACGGAGCATGGTGGGGTTATGGTACAAAGTTAGGCTGCTAAGCTTAAGATAACGAGTTCGAACCTGGTACGGAATGCGTTTTTTTAATTATTAAAAGATTCGGATACATATTTCTGTCCACTGTCGTTACCTTTTACCATGACATGCCACATTGTAGGCGTTTTTCGCCCCACTCACTGAAATCACCGATTCAGCAGCTTACAAAGACTAAATTAATGTGTCTGAAGGAGGGGACATCGCAAAGAGCGCATGGCAAAAACCACTGCATCCCAACACTGTGCCAAAGTATCGATAAGGCGCGTGCACTTTTTCGTCTTATCTATTTTTTACTTTATGAAGTGGTAGAGTATGTAGTATTGCTACAAAAAACTAGGACAGGTTAGCTGTGTTAAACGGAGTGAGGAGATGCATATAAATTTAAAATTATTTCAAAAGGTCACTGTCAACCATGCCTACAGTGAGTTTAGTTTTAACAGCTAGGATTAGCTCTTGCCTAGAAAACGGTTTAAGTATTTGGCAAATTAGTTTTATAATTGTTTCGTAGCTTTTGATATTAAAATTTTATAAAACGTATGACAGGTTTGAATTATTTACATGACAGTTAAGCTCACTTAATCAATTAAAATAATAAAAAATCATTGCTAATGGCTTTAGAAATTCTGGGTTTTTTTGTAGCAATAGTACGCAGATGGACAAAACGGAGATTAACTTGGCAGTAAATTGAACAGATCTGCTGGTACGAATAAAAAGCGTTATGATTTAATCGATTATTAAGTATTATGTATTTTGGTCGCCAAACTTGTTTTGAACGGCCTTCCGTCGCGGGAGGTGGATTATCGGTCCGTTGTCATGCATAACTAGTCCAAGTATGATTCAATTATCTCTGCGCATCTGCGACGATGTTTTTTGCTTCTCGCCTAACCCCTAGCACAAATATCTTTTACAGCACATTTCAGCACCAAGTGACCACAAATGCATGACGTATGAAATATGTTTGAAATAGATTTCATATAAACAATACATACGTATAAAAAGTGTATGTATTTTTAGTTAGATTTTATTGAAGCAATGCTTTAACAACTCAGCACACATGTGAGCACAATCGTATGACATAAGAAGTCTATATTTTATTTAATCAATTTACCGACGCGGCACAGTATTTAGTGAGTAGCACAAGTGCACGCAGTCGTATGATGTTTAGGAAAAAGTTATGTTGTTTATTTAATGTTGTTCGGTCGCAGGTCACCAATAAGTGGTTCGCACTTTAGGAACTGTTATGCGGTTCGTACCGATTTTACTACTTTGGAATTAAATTGGTTCAATAAGATAACCGATTGTGGAAAACAATAACTCCTTGTTATTTACATTAGATCACACATTACAAACACAAAACGTCACTCTCTAGAAAATACAAATGCAACTAGCGAATTCTGTATATACGATCGCCGGAATCTGCTTCGAAAAGTAGGCCAAGGAATCTGTCGAAAGCCCTCGTCTTGGTCAAAGTAACTGTAGCCAGGAGTGGAGACGCAATATCCTCAAACGCCAGATTGTCCTTATATACAGGTCGCTTATGCACGAGGAAAGATTCCCTCTTCTTTGAGTATAATAGGTATCGTCAGCCGGGAACGTGCTCTGTTGTCACACTAGAGTTTCTCTCACTTTCGCCTGGATGAGTTTTCACTTTTCTCGACTCGGCCAAATGGCCCATTGTTCACTGAGTTGGATGACCGGCCGTTTATTGCACTTGCAATTGGCCTTGTATTACGCAGCGGGTAAGCTTACAACCCAATATGTACTGTTTTTCTTGCCCGAGACTCTCGCGCTGTGATGGGATGGACATTGCGCTGTTTGGAGGACTTTATTTAAGTCATTCGTAAAGCAATACACACAATTGACTTTGACACTTACTGGTTTATGGGCTCCGCCACAGGATCTCCTTGGCAGTGGTTTAAACCACAAGATTATGCAGAGTAACATTCGTGCTTGGGCCTGGAATTGGGCGTGCCGAAGGCGCCCATCGATTCTGCTACGTGCCGGGAGATATTCGAGAGTTGCCATGGGACGCACACCTTGCTCCAGTGGTTGCGGTTCTTGAGTATAAAAGACCTGAGAGGAACCTGGAGGTAACGAGTTGCGCCGTGGCTCGAATTCCCGTATGCGCACGGTTGAGAATTGCGTCGAATTCTGAGATTAAGGGTGGAATGTCCCTAACCCCTAGCACAGCGTCAGGGCGCAGGGATGTTTTCGGCTCGGCATCCGACTCGTGGGATTGTTCAGCTTGTTGTAGTGAGTTGTGCTGCTTTGAAATGATGCTATGAGATCTGCAACAGATCATTGTGATAAGGTGTCCGCGGGGGCGTTCGTTGTACTCGGAAGCATCGGGTACATCTGCTGCGATGTGCCATAAGAAGTCCAGGTGATGGAGCTGTATGGGATATATTGGGTCTTGCTTTGGACGAACCAGAGTGGAGATTCTGATGGAGAGAATGGAAATTATCTCAGGTTGGTCCTGTTGATTGAGTTGAGTGGTGCAGGTGGCCTTCCAATTTGGACGAACCAGAGTGTAGCTAATACTCTTCAGTTCCGATTGATTTAGCTGGCTGTACTACGCTGCTTGTTTTGACTGCGATGTCCAAAATGTTGCGTTCAAGAGCAACGACGTTTGCAATTATGCGTTACGGGAGCTCAGTGATTTTCGGCTGAGGCACTTGCTTGATAGCGTCGGCGTCGATGCGGTTTCCTGGGGGCTTTGTACCTGCTTCCGAAATGGAGTGTCCAAGGAAGTAGACGCTTGTGATGGCAAGGCGTGTATGTAAGTCGGGTTAATCGGCACTCTGTAGTTGCATCTGTTTCGCGGTTGATCACGGATTAAGTTAGCTTTTGCTGTCGCGTCAAACATTCCTGCTTGATTGCGTCTACCTCCTGCTTGTTACTTGAGTTGTTGCGGGAGTAGCTTTGGTGATGTAGCCGGTTCGGTTGGACTAGCTGAAGTTCTGTTGCTAACGCTGGCCGTGGAAACGGAAATACTGCCTTCAGGATTTTCCATATTGCGTAGCAGGACACTTGCACTTGAATTCCGAAACGTCTGAAATTAGCGCGAACGCGAGTTTTTAATTCCATAACTTATGCTGTTAATTTACTGTTCTATTTGGGGGTCACCAATTTGGTTAAAGTTACGTTGGTAACGTGAAGTTATAAGGAATAACTGAGGTAGATACCAATGACAGCCGTTTTATTTTATAATAAAACACCTGCAAAAGCGTCAGTATGTAGAAAATACAAAATGTATAAATACGAACGCCGTATTCTGATTCGAAACGCAGGCAAAGGAATCTGACCAAAACCCTCGACTCACTTAAAGTAAGTCAAGTCGGGATGCGGAGCCGCAGTATCCTGGAACGCCATACTGTCTGCCCTTATATACAGGTCGCAACCCTATCTGTAGCGTCTTTGTTGTCCGAGACCCTCACGCTGTGATGAGATGGAAATCACGTTTGGAGAACTGTAACGCGACGTTTTAGGAAAGTTCGCTTATATTCTTTTCACGACAAACATTAATCAAATGTCTGACGTTAATGAGATTTCTTAAATGCGGGCATACCATTGACACCCACTGGTTTAACTCGTATCACTGCACTCCGAAATTCACTTTTTTATTAGTTATTTGTAAAGCAATCCACGCAATTAACTTTGACACTGGTTTATAGACTCCGCCACAAATGTATGAAAATGAAATATTTTCAACTTAGATTTTATGTAAACAATAACCAATACTCACCTGCTCCGCACATTTTTTTTAGTAATAACATAATTAAGCACAAAATTAATATAATCGTTCGACTTATAAACAAATTATTTGTTACTTACATTTTATTTAAGTAACTCAGCACGTTTTTAAGTGAACAGCACATCTGAGCAGTAGCACATGACGTATAAAAATTGTACTCGCATATTTCCGACTTAGATTTTATTTAAATAGTGTTGTACAGGCAGTACAAAAATTTTAATTGACAGCATAATTAAGCACAAAGCGAGCACATCATCTGACTAAACATGATACAATTTCGACTTAGATTCTATTTCATAATAAACAGTACTTCACCGACGGAGCACTTTTTTTTGTAACAGGACAATTATTGAGCACATAGTGACCAAAATAATGACGTATAAATATGATTATATATTTTTGTTTAGCAGCACAATTTTTTAATGGACACCGCAATTGAGCAATGTACATACAACCAATAAAGAATACTTCACCGACGCATAACATTTTGTTATTATCAGCACAAGTAAGCAATTTAAAAAAATATTAGTTTTAAATTGAGGTTACAACTTCACGGACGAGAATACGTACGTATAATATAATGTCATGCCTACAGAACTTCCCCATTGTTAAATAAATTCAATAGGCCTGTTTTACTGACTAAGAATAGGTGGAGCTATCACGCCTAATTTACCAAATTATCTCAGTGCTCTTGAGCATGAACTCAGGCATAAAAACGACTCGGAGTAAATGCCGACGCGTTCAGATAAACAAACGTTATCCAGCGGAATAGAAATCTTAAAATAAATCGCCTATCCACAAAGCGATTAGACTGTATCATTTCGGTAACGGCGCCTCGCTTCTTCCTTTCTCCATCCGATCTCATAACGAGATACGCGGCACAATCCCTCGAGAAATATGTGATCATTAGCGGGATGCTACATCAATGGAGAAAACCAACCGGGGTTGCTGCATTTCTATATTTAGTACCTCGCGGTTTCGGTCTGTCCCCCAATCTGCATTTTCAACCGACGACTGTGCAGAAATTCCTTCCGGAGTACTCATCGACTGATCTATTTTTATGAAAATCTTCCTCGTCGAGGGTTTTGTGAGTGTGGAAGGAATAGACTAGTGTGAGTTCATCCGAAGAATATTTAAAAACGGCGGCGTTTTAGAATTGTTTCTTATTATAGGTTGCTTTTGGAGGAAGGGTGTTCGCCATTAAATCCTGGTTCGTAATTCATTTGATAAATCTTTTGTGATAACGACTGCTGAGACCTGACACTCATCAGATTATTTTATTTTTATATCAGGCTCAAATATGTTACGTACAATAACCGACAGGTGTAACAAAATATGATTAGGATGCTGAATCTTAACTTATACAACTGGTAAAATAGCAGTTAACTCTTGAAGATAGAATGATAGAGTAGTTGTGGGCAAAATACTAAGCAAATGACCAGTCTTTACAGGTAAAGGATCAAATTCATTTCAATTCCCCAACTGGGGGCGAGCTACTATAGGGACATTGCGTCCCTTTGCAACCAACAATGGAAATTTGAGGATAGGTGAATGCAAGGAGGGGTGGAGAATAGAAGAGGGGCCAGGAAAGGTGGGGAAGTACTACCCGGCATTCGCCTCAGAGAAGGTACTTTGTTGACTCAGGAAAACCATCTAAAAACGTGAAGCAGAGCAGACGGCCGCGGGAATCGAACCCACAACCTCCCGGATGCTAAGCAGACGTGCTAACCACAGAGTTCGGTAGGGGTTACAAGTACACTGTTAGTTAATGACCACCAGGCTCTGTGACAGCAATTTAGATACCTCGATAGAGCCACTGGAGGCAGTTATATTGCCACTCCTTAGTTAGTGTTGGGACTTAGAAGTCGTAAGTGCAATTACTCAATTGCCTATTGTATGGGTTCGATGTTTCCAGGAACGTATTGATTATGAACACATCGCTAACTTACGTCACAGAAATTGGAAGGAGCCAATTATTGCTCTGGCACTTCGCCAAGAAAAATGTCTGCACTGCTTGTTGCACTGTTTTTACTCCAAGTTGCATTTGTTTTTCAACAAGGAATCAGGCGGTCATCTTGGAAAATGAAGACGCTTTAAACATTAGTCCATAACATCAAAAAACGCAAAAAAAATCCCTAGCCACGAATTTATCTGAACTTGTCGTATAGAAAGGTTGCTTAACGAAGAAGGCAATAAAGTCCAGAAAAGAAATGTATGACCTTACAAATTTTATTGAAAACTGAAAACCAAAAGCATCCAAAGGGGTTGCAAACCGTTGTGCTAGACATTCCCATATATCGTTTCCCTTAGGAATATATTGTAATATTTTACATGAAAACTCTTCTAGAATTTTCCCACTAATAGTTAATAGTATTACTTTGCTTATTTGACATTTGTTTACTCGTTATCGACAAAACATTAAGTTTTACGAATAACCAACTATATTTTTCAAAGGACAAGGAAGAGAATTACGTGGCCTGTGAAAATCTGTAGGCTCACAGATGTGCATGATCCCTTTACGAATTCGACATTATTGAAAAGAAAGCCCCAAGCTGTCGCCCTTCGTCGTGTAGTCTTTGTCGCCCTGAAAGGACGCGTACCGTGCAGGCGTCGTGACGGGCAGAGGAACTATTGAAAAAAGGTTTTGGCATTGGACGGAAATCGATGCGACGGCCTTCGTGTCCGGCGACGTTGAAATCCTGGTGTTATGAACATGACGATTTTCGGAGACCCTCTTCAGCAGCTAACCCGTCACGCGGGTGATGGATCTCCACCGTGTATCGCAGAAACACGGTACTCACTTTTGTTAATGGAAAATCGCGCCGGTAAATAGGGAGTAGAAAGTGATAAATAAAGGGGAGGCTTGGCCTAGTCGAGATTAATTAACTTTTTCCCCGTGCGGTCCTGGTTTAGACTGGAGAATGGCTAAAATATCGAAAATTATACGGAAATATAACAATGATGGTTTTGCGAATAGAATCGCTGGCAACTACATATATGTGCTTTCGGGTGGCTGAGATTAATAGCGAAAGAAATGTGACGGAAAAACGAATTTTACTGCTTTTGTTGTATTTGTGACCAACGTAACTTTTGGTTACATTACCGATGTGTAGGAGAATAAATCATTCGTGTTTAGGTATATGAAATTTTTTAATCGATTACTTCGTACTCACATGTTCAATATGGAAGTTAACGTAAAAAAGTTCCTGCTTCATCTCAAGTACGGTAACATAAGACACATATTATATTTTACATTAAATATAATTCAGTTACCCGCACTTTTCATAGGATTTTAGTTAAAAACAAAACAAGCAACACATTATTCTCCGTTAAAGTGTATCAGACCCTATATATGCCTAAAACGAATATTTTCGATTACCATACTTTTTTTATTGTAACCCATTAGGTCATTCACTTAAACGTCACAAGTAACGAACACTTAGAACGCTAGGTTTACTGACTTACCGTTACACACCCCACTGAACCGAATCTAGGACAAAAAACCCCTGGACAAACAACCCCGGACATAAGACCACTGGACAAAAAAACCCCGGACTAAAAACCCCCCGGATAAAAAAACCCCGGACTAAAAACCCCCCGGATAAAAAACCCCCGGACTAAAAACCCCATCATAAAGAAAACACCGTCAAATCATGTGGGGTCCGTGGGAGATTATTATTTTTATTAATAATAATGAGTTATTAATTATAATAATAATTACCACTGATGCAAGAATGCAGATCAAAATGACACATGTAAAAAGTAGGGCATTTATTTAATACAAAATACAGTAGCAGGTATAGCTTTTGTTATCAGTGGTAATCATAGTTGTCCAATAAGAAGGCAGGTGATTACTATTTTCTAAAAATTACAAATGGATTCTTGCATAAATACGGAACGATAATTAATAATTGGAAATTGGCGACAGACTAAACTAAATTGGCTTTCTTTGAAGAATAAAAGACCGACATATCAAATTTTGAAAACCCGCCTGAAACAAGTATTCCAAAAGCCAAGATTATACAGGGTGTATTAAAACGTGCGGAGAATATTTACAGCACGCAATTGTATGTCAAAAATTGAATCAAAAATTATAATTATCATTTAGTCTTGGACGAATAGTTTTTGAAATATTAGCGTTGAAAAAGTTGTTAAATTAGGCAACGTTGTGCATTTCGACAGCAACGGATTATGCAGTCACTAGGCGAACGTGATTTAAAACCTTTTTAATTGCCGTAAATAACAACATTCGATTGTGAATTTACTGTATGTGTATTATATTAAAGAAATGCCCCACTATACATGTCTCATTTTTTATGCATTCTTGTATCAGTAATGAATAATAATTATAATTAATAACTTATTTTCAATAATAATAATAATCGCCCACAGACCCCACATAATGTGCGAGTGTTTTCTTTATGGCGGGGGTTTTTATTCCGGGGGTTTTTATTCCGGGGGTTTTTATTCCGGGGGTTTCTTATCCGGGGGGTTTTTAGTCCGGGGAGTTTTTAGTCAGGGGGTTTTTTGTCCGGGGGTCTTATGTCCGGGGTTTTTTGTCCTATAACGCACTAAACCATACGGGGTCGAGATGCGACTTAAGATAGGCTGTAAAAAGATCGTAAACTCTTAAGAACACAACAACAGCTAGTGTCGAACGTAAGCGATACATTTATTTAAACAATGGGCCTTAATACACTCAAATATACATTGACATATAAATATTTAAAAAACTACTCCAACAGACCCCATGAACAAATAGCATACGGGTTATGCATATGCAAGGGATTGGACTAGTAAGAGCGCTCGGAATCCATTCAGCGAAGTATAGAAAAGCCTAATTGAAACGAGCATCAACTGGCACTGAAAAAGAAAGTTCAGAAAATACACAAAGTAAAGGAAACTTGGTTATTTACTATCACAATTTAAGATCTATAATAAGTTACCTTCGGAATGGACGTGATTTGGCAAGGTATAAATATATCTCAATCGTAGCGAGAAGCGCAAGGTTGCAAGATTGCTTTCCCCAAAGGTTTTTTTTTCGCCGTGGAGAAAAATTATATACATATAATTTTGAAGAAATGATATCTAGCTTTTAGAGAAATATAAAAGTATTATAGAGGTACTCAAAATTATGTACATTTGTAAAAAATTTAAAAAATGTAATTCCAAAGATCAATAATAATATTAATTAAACTTGGATGACGGGAACAGCTAGAACAGGCTGTAGTACCAGGTGGCTTATTGCAACAACAAAAAAATAAAAACACGAGAAAGCTCAAACATTATCTACAAAATTGTCACTAATTAATCAGGAAGTTGCCTGTTCAAATCATTTCGGGATCGTTAGTGCTAATGAATACCAGGTATTAGGAGGACATTTTTATTCTTCGTGTTGATATAAATTTTTAACTAAATAAACCTGTCCTTTCGTCGCCAATATAATAAATTTAATAACAGTACAGTACCAGACGTTAAGAGTATTGCATCGGGTCGGGTACCCGCGGGTTACCAGCATTGCGGGTCGGGTGCGGATTTGAAACTGCGGGTCGCGGGTCGGGTGACGGGTACAACTTCACTTCCTCAACATAAATTTTGTTTGTGTATAAACAAAATATGCCGAAGTGTGAAAATAACTTTCTTTATTGTGTATGGGCATTCTAACTGAAGCAAGTTACTGGTACGTGCTGGTCTAATATTCGAATTTGGGGTCAAGTGCGACGTAAACGTGAAATACTTGCGGGTCGCGGGTCGGGTGCGGGTTTGAAACGGCGGGTCGCGGGTCGGGTGTGGGTATAAAAATTTTAAAAATGCGATTCGCGAGTCGGGTGCGGGTTTAAAATTTCAGAAATTGCGGTTCGCGGGTCGGGTGCGGGTCCTATATATTGGACCCGCGCAGGTCTCTACCAGACGTTACGGTTTTCGCAGCATTAAGTTTGTAGAGCAACGGGTGAGGGGAATAGCAACGAGTGGCTGCTTCAATGTTCGCAGATTCGGGCAGATAACTTGAAGGAGAAAAAGGGAAAGGCTTGAAAATAAATTCGCCCGACTACTTGAACGTGGAGATATCCGTGTCATACCTGAGATTTTGGGTGGTTGTACTTTCAAATCCTGATTTAATCAGACGGGTGCAGCAATTTACCAAACCAGTACAACTACATCTGTACCATATTATTGAGCATTTCTCGGAATAAATCCACCCACAATAGTTTCGGGAGTAAAATTAGGCCTTCAAACATTTTCTTTTGAAACTGGCAACTGGAAGTTGCATACGCAAAAGTTGCAAAAAAGGAATGCTAATTGCGAATCAAAAATTACCGAAAACTATATAGGTAACCTGATATACACAACGACGTGAAAATTAGTATTAATATTTTATTTTGGAGTGCATATTTGTTAGAAAGCGATTCTTGTGCACATTTCAAACTTAAAACAAACTTTTATAATTTGTAGGCACATAGATTCGGAGTTCGTTGCTCATTTATTTTTTCTGGATTTAGATCAGTCCTCATGCATACGTTTATAGGCTGACGACTTACCCAAAAATACCGTAACGCCCCTTCGGTCTAAGGATTGTGAATTAGAAGCACGAAACCGGGGAGGGGCGATCAGAGGGCCTTTTCATGTGGCATGTGGCATGTGGCACACGCTCGTATACACAAAACAGCCAAATTTCAGAATCAGTCGCAAGCAAGAATAAACAACCATTACGACATTTAGCAGTACGTGTTCCGGCTGATAGTACTTACAGGGGGTTTTGTAGACCCCGTTGCGTTCCTGCGTAGCGTCTAGTTGAGTATTCCGTTCAAGAATAATTTTCAGGTGCACCGCCGATGATGTGCTTATAAAACACTTGCAATACGGATGCTTACCGCATCTGGTGCCTATTAGGCGAATGCTAACTAAACTAGCTACAACTCATGTTAGTGTGATTTGCATCTACGGCTGCCGCTTCCGAAGAAGACCGAAATTCCAAGGCATTTGTGCGAAATGAGCATCCCAGGCTATTCAGGTGCGCTTCCTGAATCACCGATAAGCTAGGTGCTTATCACGTCAAGGATTAGGCGGTTATCCCACCGGATGTCGACTAGTCCCAACCGCGATAGTACTATCAGCGATACCTGGTTGGGCACCAACCCAACAATAGGCAATGAGCAACGACCCATACAACAAAGCTCTCTACAATCAATATCAACAACGAAACAGTGTCCAACTCAGCTGCACCGTCCAACTGCATAGAACGTCTTTTGCAAAGCTACTGAAGAAATAATATCTATTGTAGACCTCATTATTTCATCATTTCGATTATTCCACGTAATTAACACAAGTCACTTCAAAAATCACATCAGAGCCCTAGAATTGCAAAAATGCTACCCTCTGTGGTATATCAGATTTCACAACATTCACACATGGACTCTCTCGGCGAACCGCCAGGTCCGCGAGATTTTAAAGCTACCCCCGATTCCTTTAAATAACTTAGGGCACGGTTCAATTATAGAATATTTAGAACGTATTGTATTTCAGGAGTTGATTTAGTCAAAGGTCCATTATCATTGGACTAAAAATGGTAGAATATTTACAAACAACTAAAAAGGACATAAAAATAAATATTAAACAAATCTTACATTTTATAAACGTATCCAGCATATCGCTGTTATTGTTATTAGCGAAAAATTTACATGTGTTCAGAAGGATGTCAGTTTTCCCACAAATCTTCAACATAATGCAGCCTAATTCTGGGTTATTACACAGCACAGGCTTCAGCGGTCTCATGCAAACTACATGATTCGCTTAACAGCCTTGAGTAAGTGTGTCACGCCATGAAATTTTTAGTAGTTTGGAATTCTAGGGAAATAATTGAGTTGAAGTAGGGAGGACGCAGGAGCGCCGATCACATTTAGCTTTCAGCGGAAACGGCCACTGCCTACACCGGATTCGTATGAACAGTAAAAATTGCAATTATACACACGACTGGCTGCTGATGCTCCGCGATAGCTGGCAATTTCTTCATTGTCTATTAATTTTCAGTATCGTTCCGATTTTTGCAATGCGGCATCCTTTTTTGAGCGGCGCGGAAAATGGGAACAATTAAATATTTGCCACTTGATTCAGAAAACAATTTTTAGAGCAGTAGTTCGTATCTTATTACTTGTCTTAGCGTTGGGTTTGGGGGGCATCAGTTCTTTTATTATTGTTCCTTATATTTTTGGTATTGGGTTATTCTCGCACCGAGTGAAGTAATTTAATTCGGAAGGCTGTATCAGCCACCACGCTTTGGCCAAGGTCAGGAAGGGTCGTTTCTTACAACATCTCAAAACTTCGGATGACTTTGCAAGTATCCTTTCTAAATGTCCTCTTCCTCCCCAAGCGGAGCGTATCGCCCTGTCATTGTGCGAAACTGCCACTGTGCTGATAATTTCAGTTTAACTGAGCGAGATCCTTCAAGGATTTTCCCTTGCTATTTCAGTGTCAAACATTTCAACTGGGATGATCTAATTGGACATATTGTAAGCTCTTTCGTCTTTCGAGGATTTTCTCGGCGGTTTTCCTGTTTATTTACTGTCAAGCTTTAATTGTGTTGAGCACAACTGGGAAATTAATTTAATTCAGAAGTTGTTGAATTCCCCTGATTAGTCGATTGGCTCATTTCCTAAATGTATGAGTTTGAATAAAAGTCAATTCCCCAGATCTTGTGGATTGAGATACTAAAAGTCAATATTAATTCTGTTGTGGAATCTGCGAAATCCTGTATTTTAAACGCAACGCCTGCAAAGAGTGAAAAATTTAATCAGAATAAATTTTGAAACGGAACAGGTTGAGAAAAATTAAAAGTTGACTGGCTTTCAAAGTTTTTTAATATAGCTTGGAGAAGTTGTTAAGTTTCTTAGCGGTAAATTTAATTGGTGCTTCCAAGTAGGTAGCACTTTTTCTGTTAAAAAGAATTAAAGGATTTCAATAAGGTTGCAGGGAGGAAGAGCCTTCATTATACCTTCTGGAACTGCTGTAATGTATATGGAGGCATTTATATTACCTACTTGGTCATTTCCTACTGCAGAAGTATAAAATAGAGTTTAATTGCGACATTTTACTCAATGTACTTTCGAGAATTATATATTTACTTATTAAAAGTCCAGCTGGAAAGTTCACATCTATTATCAAATGAGAAAATGCATAGATTTCAGAAATAGATGCCCGACACCTTCACCATCGTGTGGAAAAGAGACAAAATGCATGTACTGTTTACAAGAAAAGTTGAGTTCTACATAAATACAGACGCAGAAGTAACCAAATCAAATAGTGCAGGTGCCTCCACTATTTGTCACATTAGAAAGTTAAAAATATAATGGCTAATTATTTTTTTACAACTTTGTGACGTTTCACCCCCTTACTAAGGGCGTCAAAAATTTATACCTCGGGTTAAGCTCAAAATCGGAGAAATACGTTCACTCAAATATATATTCGATCAGGAAAAACACCAGATAATTACCAAAACAAATATAATGTTGTTAGCTAGTTACAAAATAATCGTTAATTAAAAATAACTCTGAATTGCACATTATTTAAATATTAACATATCCTTCTGGAACAGTGTCTGGTTTCGCGGGTCGAGCTGCAACCCAATGCACCGGCGAGTATTGCGGGCTCCTATTGGTAGTCCGCCGGTACGCACGACGATTCTTCGGAAAACAGGCTAAGAAGACCTTTTGGTAGTCATCTGGTACGCACGACGATTCTTCGGGATATGGGCTAAGTAGGTCTTTTGGCCCGTAGGTCGGCTGTTCCTTCAAGCTTGACCTTCGACTCAACAGTTGTTTACAGTGATTTAAGGTGCAATTTTCCGGTCAATTTAACGATTTTAGGTGTTACCTGGTGTTGGTGTTAGTGCCTAAACACTGGTGCGGAGGTTGCTGGTACCTTACGAAGGCTAGGCATCGTTCATGGAGCGAACGCGGTGTTAAATCCTGCAGATGGAATTTATTTGCCTTGACCCGGAAAATACCGTTAACAATCCACCGCGAATTTGCGGGTTGCGGAGTCCAACGTGGAAGTTCAGGAATTCGCCTTTTAATGAGCAAAAGGGGTCCTCCAGGTTACTTTATGAGGGGCGGTTACAGGGTTCTAGCCGCTCGCAAGCGGGGAAGAGGCTGCGATTCCTACAGATTTAATTATTAGTAAAATGAGGTTATGCGTTGCATATAACCTCTCGGAACGTCGGGATTTGCGTTTTTTTTTTCAATTGTGCGGCCGGGAATGACTTTAAGCGGTTAGCCCTGCAAGACAGTATAGCCAGTCAAGCTAGGGTTAAAGCCTCGGGGATTTTGTTTCCCATGAAAGTTTACCAATCAAGGTAAAATTGGATTCTAGCGGCTTTGCTCTTACAGATGTGATACGCAAGGTTTAAACTTTTTTGGCTGACAGTTCAACCTGTCATCTCCCTTGAAGCCGGGACTGGTAAGGGTTGAAGGCCTACTCCGTTGGACAGATAGGAAAGGAGAGGAATAGGATCAGGACTGGACAGGATGGGTAATCTCCAGTTGGAACTGGACAGGATCAAGACTGGAGCTCAAGTTGGGATAGTCTCAAGTTGCTCGGACGGGCACAGCAATCTTCTTTTATACCTTTTCTGCTGCGTTATCGGGGTACTTGCCCTAGCTTCCACTGGAGTGGGGAACGACGCAATCGGTCATTCAGCGCAACTTTGCGCACCACTGATAGAATTTCTTATCGCCTGTTCGTCCGTCGAATTGATGCAACGCTAGATTAGGCGATGTATCAAATTTAAATACATTTTATGTATAATTAAAATTTAATGCAGGCGCTAGCGTTACAACTTTTATTTCAGTAAAAATATTCAATAATTTAAATTCTGTAGTGGCGTAATCAAAGTTCTACAAAATCTGTTCAAACAGTTTTGTCTCTGTTTGCAAAATCTGGAACTAAACTGCTAAATTATTTTTAGGATGCTTGGTCAAACCTTGTTTTTAGCAACTATTCGTGTTTTAATTTACCCAAACCGTAAAAGCTGTGACGATATATTGAAGACAGTGCCCCCAGGTAGTCCGTTGGTTTATCTCTTAATGCAATTGTGCGAATCTCAAGTTAAATAAGAAAGCTGCCATAATTTGAGAATTGAGACGAATTTTTAATTTTGAAACGCACTTGACGTGTGTTTAATTTGCAGACATAAAAATGACGGTGATGTCAGAAATGTAAAATTTCTACCGAATGAAAAAAATTAATTTCAACCAGTAGTATTCATAACTTCCAATATGCTCCACATACGGCTCGTTAACACCGCAGTTTATTACAGTTTGCCAAAGTTGTTGATTTAGCCAATAAAATACCACCCAATTTACATATCCAGGAACTTTTGCACCGTAAATTTTCAAATGCAATTTATTTCAAAATGAGCTTACGGTAGGTTCTTTTAATAAGTCAATTGATAACAATACTTTTAACGGCATGTAGATGGAATAGGAGAGCGGTTGAGCAATGTCTTTTTCAACACATCATGGAAGTTAGGAAAAATATACAACAAACATAACACTTACCTAGCACCAGTGAGATTCCACTGTATGCACCATATTTTCCGTAGTATTTATTATACATGTCTACGTCTTTAAACCTGAAAGTACCAAAATGGCAGAACTTTCTCTACGTAGATGGAAAATTAAAAGGTTATAGACAAATTAAATGCCCTAAGTAAAAACTTAAACGGCTCTAGTATTTTATTTTCAATGGCGGCTTTGCTAGCTAGTTAGATTTAGATAAAGTTAGCAAGACCATATAAAAATGTAAATAATAGTGAATTAACCGATAGTCTAGAAAGAACGGCTTATTAAAAGCTAATTAGCATGTAAAACATTCACAGCAACGAGCACTTTAACTATGTTACAAATGTCTACAGGTTGTGCAATGTGCAAGCTCAAAGCAGCGAGTGACTAATTTTGTATCCTCCGCTACGCACAAGTAGTGACTAGTGTTGCAAAGTGAATAATTAGTGTCGCGAGTGACAAATTTCACCTGCAATTCTAGTGTAAAAAATACGCAATGTAAATCTCAAATCTCGGCAGCCTTATGCCATCTGCTCAACTCTTTTGGGGGCGGTTAGACGCATTTGTGTAGGTTCTACTATGTCCTGAACGCTTTTGAAGTGATGTAACTCAATACAAAACCGCCTTTAACAGAAAAAATGCTTTAATTTGTAGCTCTAATGAGCCTTTAATTTTCAGACGTGTCTATAGGTTTTTTCATTATTACTACGCACACGTGCTGGTTCTTCTGTCTTCTGGATGTTCTTGGAGTGTTATAACCGAATACAAAATAACATTCAGGATCAGAATTCCTTTAATCCATGACTTTTGATATCCTTTAGTGAGCCGTTAATTTCGAGAGAAATGTCTATGTATAGTAGGTTTATTCATGATTACACACATACGTACTGGTTGTTCTATGCCCTAAGCATTCCTAGAGTATTGTAGCAATACAAAAAAAAACTTTACAGATAAAAAAATGCTTTAATCCACAGCCTTTAGGGTAGCTTTTAATGAACCCTTAATTTTCTATTGGTTTATTCATTATTAGACTCATTTGTTGCTGTGTCCTGGGCGCTTTTAGAGTACTGTAACTCAACGTAAAATTACTTTTACGATCAAAATATGCTTTAATTCACAGCCTTTATTAAACTTGAATGAGCCGTTCATTTCGAGAAATTTGTGTATTGGTTTATCCATTATTAATTTTTATGGGTTCTGCCATGTTCTCACCGCCCTTGGAGTATTTTAATTCAATATAAAATTACTTTTACACTTCAATTCACAGCCCTTATTAACTTTTAATGATCCGTTAGTTTTTAGAGTTTGTTTAATGGTTCATTTATTATTAGAACCATGAATATAACTTCTGCTATGTCCTGAGCGCTCTTAAAGTATTGTATCTCAAAACAAAATAACTTAAGATAGAGAATGCTTAATTGCCTTTGTTAGCCTGTTAGCCGTTAATTTCCACACAAATGCATAGCCATGTTTTTCATTATTTTTATTAGACGCCCTTGCGCCTGTTTTGGTATGTCTTGTGCGATCCTGGAGTATTTTAACTCAATACAAAATAACTTAGCAGATTGAAAAAAAATCGAATCCGCAGCCTTTAATGCGCCATTAATATCCAAACAGTATCGGTGTTTTTTACTATTTGAGGTTTTTCTACATGTTCCACTATGTACTATGTCGTGCTTCTTCTAGGATGGATTTAATTCAATATAAAGTAACTTTTAAGATAAAAAAATGCTTCAGTCACAGCCTCGATTAGCTTTTAGTTTGCCGTTAATTTCCAGACAATTTTCTATTGGTTTATTCACTCTTTGAATCGTTTGTGCCTGTTCTGCTATGTCATAAGCGCTTTTTGAGAATTTTAATTCAATGTAATATAACTTTTTAAGAAAAATGGCTCAGTCTGCAGCCTTTATTTGGCCTTTCATGAGCCGTTAATTTCCACACAAGTGTATATCCATATATTTCATTATTAGACGCTTTTGTGCCTGTTCCGATAGGTTGTGGGCGTTCCTGAAGTATTGTAACTCAATACAGAATACCTTTTAAGATAAAAAAATTTTGGAATCCACAACCTTTGTTAAGCTTTAATGGGCCGTTAATATCGAAACAATTTTTTATCGGTGTTTTTCATTATTAGAGACTTTTGTGCTATGTCCTGAGTCTTCTTGGATGGATGTCACTTAATATAAACTCATTTTTGAGATACAAAATGCTTCAGTTCACAGCCTTGATTAGCCTTTAATTGGCTGTTAATTTCCACACAAATGCATATCCATGATTTTCATTATCAGATGCTATTGTACCTTGATTCGGATGTATCGTGAGCCTTTTTGGAGTACTGTAACTCAATAGAAAATAACATTTAGGATAAAAAAATGTTCGAATCCACAGGCTTTATTTTAATCTTTAATAAACCGTTAATTTCCTGAAAATTTTCTTTGGGTTTATTCATTATTAAAATTATTTGTCTAGGTTTTGTTGTATCCTGAGCGCTCAAAACAAAATAACAAAAATGCTTCACTTAACAGCTTTTATTAACTTTTAATGAGCCGTTAATTTACAGAAAAGTTTCTATTGGTTTATTCATTATTAAAGTCATAGTGCCGGTTCTGCTATGTCCTGAGCGTTCATGGATTAATATAACTGAATATAAAATAACCGTTAAGATAAAAAATGCTTCGATCCAAAGCCTTTTTTTCCTTTACTGCACCGTTAATTTGCAATTTTCTATTGGTTTATACATTATTAGACTCATTTGTGAGTTTTGTGTCCTGAGCGCTCTTGGGGTATTTTAACTCAATATAAAATTACCTTTATGATTTTTAAAAAATGCTTCAATTTACAGCCTTTATTAACCTTTAATGCGCCGTTAATTTCCAGCAAATTTTGTATTGGTTCATTATTAGAATCATTCATCCCGTTCTGCTATATCCTGAGCCTTCTTGGAGTGATGTAATTGAATATATGACTTACTATCAAAAATGTTTCACTTGACAGCCATCAGCCTTTAATGATCTGTTAATTTGCAGACAGATAAAAAATGCTTCAATCCGCAGCCTTTACTTGCCTTTAATGCACCGTTAATTTTCAATTTTCCTTTGGTTTATATTGTGATAGTTTATTGTAAATAAAATAATTACTAGATAGGAAGGTATTTTGGATGGAAAAACTATCTAATTATTAAAAGGCTTTTGTGCATGTTCTGATATGCTCCGGAGCCTTCTTGGATCGATGTAACTCAATATAAAATAACTATTAATTCGCAGCCTTTGTTAACGTTTAATGAGCCGTTAATTTCCACACAAATGTTTATCCATGTTTTTCATTATTAGATTCTTTTATGCCTGCTTTAATATACCGTGACGTTCCTGGAGTGTTGTAATTCAATGCAAGATAACTTTTAAAATCAAAAAATGTCGAAGCTATAGCCTTTATTGGCCTTTAGTCAGCCTTTAACACTCACTTTTCTATCGGTGTTTGTCATTGTTAGAGGCTTCTGTGCATGTTCTGATATGCTCCTGAGCCTTCTTGGATTGATGTAACTCAATATAGTATAACTTTTAATATAAAGGATGCTTGAGTTCACATCCTTTATCAACCTTTAATGAACCTTTAGTTTCCAGAAAACTTTCTATTAGGTGATTCATTAGTAGAATTATATCTCTTGGGGTCGTTCAATATAAAATAACTTTAGGCGATAGCCTTTAATTAACTTTTTAATGAGCCAGTAGTTTCCACATCATTTTCTATCAGTTTATTGTTATTGGACGCTTTTCTGTGTGTTCTGCTATATCCTGGGTGAACGTGGATTAGTGTGACTCCATAGAAAATACATTTTAAAATTAAAAAAATGCTTTAATCTGCAGCCTTTAATTTTTGTTGAATGAGCTGTTAATTTCCGACGAATGTTTTGACTATTCATTATTAGACGCTTTTGTGTCTGTTCTGTAACCTCCTGAAGGTCCTTGATGTTATCTAACCAAATTAAAAATTACTTTTAAGATAATAAAAATAATTAATTCGCAGTCTTCAATTGACCTTTAATGAGCCGTTAATTTCAATACAATTTTTTATTACTGTTTTTCATAATTACATGCTTTTGTGCCTGTGCTGCTACGTCGCAAGCGTTCTTGGATTGATGTAACTGAATACAAAATAATTTTGAGATCAAAAATGCCTTTAATTCCCAGCATTTAAGTTAAACTTAGGACTGTAAATTTTAATTTTTTTGCATTTAATTAGCCCATAAAGAGCCCCATTTTTCCGCATATGTAGAAAGCTTCATTTTGATCCTTCCAGAACGTCTTCTGTTTGTGGTATCTCATACCTTCAGTCACAATTTAAATTAGGAAAGTTTTCCTTCAAAGCGATAAAAGCCAAAATGACGTGTAATTGCAGATATTCAGAAGGAGGTAGTCAAATTCGAGAGTCACGCGAAGCGATACGTTTTATCGGTTAAACACTTAATCCCATACGTTCCCCCTTTATTTATTGGATTTTCGACGAAACAAATGCTGGAAATATGGGCGGCAGCATTATGAAGTTTCAGGAAATTTACAGCGTGGATTTTCAGTGGAAATCCCCAATTATTTATGCGATGTGTTTACAGCTCTTCTGGAACGCGAAATGTAACACAAATTCGTGCACAAAATTACCTAGTTGAACATCTGAGGTTAAATGGCAGCCACCATTTAACCCATTAATTTATCGCAGATTGCGGTGTAGTTACAATTGGGCAAATTGTATTTTGAGAGATATGATTACATTTTATTGTTAGAATTTGTCAATTGCAGATTCAATTTCTCGTTTTTGTGAAATGTTTTTTATAAATCATACCTTTGCTCAAATACTTTTCTGTATTACTTTAAACGATCAGATTTTTTGTAACGGGCACATTATTATTTTTCTTGCAAAACGGGCAGTTTGTAACTGTGGAGCACGGATATTTATTGCGTGCTTATGCGTTTAAATTACAAACTCAAAGCTCCTTCGGGTACCGTAAAAGTGAAGAAGGTTGTGTGCTGCATGAATGGTATTATGCATTTTAATGGCAATAACATTCTGTCGTTGTAGGTTTTAACGAGGCGTTTATTTAAGAATTTTTAAACTATAATTTAATAGCCATTTATGTGTGATTCTTTCGTAATTGTACGTAATACAATGTAGGGTAACAGCTTCCAGTTGCATAAGCATTAGGTCATATGATTGTAAGATCTTGCAGAGATGAAACTATAATCGTATCTCTGATATCACACTTTTTTCTGCTATCAAAAATTGCAAAGACAGAAAAAAGGTACTAATACCTTTCTCTTTCTACAAGAAATGTAAAAGTTAGTAGCGTTGCCGTTAAAAAGTCACTGTCTAATCTGTATCGTGACCAGGGCTGGGCGATATTAAAATTCTGATATCGATTATCGATAACTAAGAAATATCGATACATATCCATATATCGAAATATCGATAAATATCGATAACTATCGATAAATATCGATAGTTATCGATAAATATGGATAGTTATCGATAAATATATGTATATAGTAACATGCGAGCAAACGAAAATCAAATCAAGATTGGCTTTGAAATTTTTGTTTGTGTCAAAACTGACGGAAAAGCTAACCTGCTAACCTCGAATTTGACATAGACTTACAGTGCCACCAACACAAACAAATATTTCAAAGCCAAGCTTGATTTCATTTTCGTTTGCTCACATGTTACTATATACATATATTTATCGATAACTATCGATATGTGCAAAACTTGGAAATATTAAATTCTATATCGATACATCGATATTTAAAGAAGGGTATATCGATAAACGATATATCGTTATATCGATATTTTCGCTCAACCCGTAATCGTGACACCCATGTTTCATTCACTAGTAGTCTTGTTGGCTTAGATCAGTATGAATTGTCATACCAAATATCATCATTTTATTGTGACTGCGATTAAACATTTTCCATATATTTTAAGGACAACTTGTATACGAGCATTTATTATTTAATTTTTCTATTGCAAACAAACCTCTTGCGAATATTTGCAACATCACAAAGCGAAGAATAGTGTGCTGATTAGCGGTCATGAAACGAACTAGTTTGTTTACAAGTCTAAATGATCGTCATGTATTTTTATGGTAATTGTGTTAAGCAGTCCGCACGCTTTGTTTATTAACAAGAAGCTGTCTGGTGAGTCAAGAGAGTCGCGTAAATCAGGCTTCATAATTACTCCAGCAACGCTGCTGCTGATTAAATGCGCAATTACAGGTCCAGACACCGCTTTTATTTACACGAGTTACTGGAGGATTGCGTTTCCGAATTTGCCCGTTCCTGGTTTCCCGGAGTAGCACTTGATTTTCAAATCTTCAAACAATTAGTAACGTATTAAAATGTACAGAAAAAAATATTTAGCTACTTTGAGGACTGTTAGATTTATAAATGTAATTAATTTTAATTTTAGATTTAATTGTAATTCGTTGGACTGTAAATACTTATCACTTCGACCTGAACAACGCTTATTGTTTTGATGCAAGTGCAGTTGATTCCTTCTTGATTGCATTTCCGATAAGTGTTTTTTTTATTATAGATTTCTTTGTCTTTTAATTATCAAGGACCTTTATATAATTAGACAATTAATGTTATTTCAAACATTAATCGCTGCCTAAAATTGTTTATAATTTCGTAGAATTACATGGCATTTCCTGTAGTTGTATAAAATGATTATGATATTTTCTCAGCATTAGTCTTTTTGTTTGTCGTTGTCTCAAACTACAGGTAGTTGCAACACGATTTACGAAGAAAAGTGAACGCCCTAAGTGACCTATGCAGTTCACAGGGTATCATTAACGTCTTCCATATAACCTCTGGTGGACGCATGTGTCATGGCAACAATTGCAATACATCAAATTGTTTATCTTTGAAAATATTGTTGAATTTAACGGTGGTTTCATGGAACATCATGTTCGAAGTGAGCCTTTTATCTACATTCTGCACACAGTTTTTCGGTAAGAATTTTGCATGTTGCGAGACTCCATTGCTGCATGGAGCACTTTAAAAATTGTGTAGCAATATCCTCATTTAGTCGGTGACCGCGCATATTATGCAAAGTGTATTGGAACCCGCACACCTTAACTACTCGTATGCTCTTAATGACCCGCATGTCTATTCATATACTTGATGTAGTATTTGCAAAGGCGGCAATAGGATGTAACGACTCATGCACCCACTATTTTCTATATAAGATGAATTGATAGTACGAAATATATACGTATGGAAACAAAAAAGAAAGTTTCGGAAAATTCATTATCTCTGCTACTAACTTTAAAAATGTACTAATTCTCGCGCGTAGGAAGGGATCAACAGCGAGTGGGCGTGAATACCGCACGCTATTGGTGCTTAGAAATATCCTGCATGGCACGCTATTGGTGAGTATGAATGACTCTCGAAAAGCAGCCTTGAAAGTACCATAACACCGATTCGATTTTCTCTCTAGTTAACCTATCATTTAGAATAAGTATTGTAGTATTTTACCTAAACCTATTCAGACCAACGCCGACTCTATACTTAGCTGTAAAAGGCATAAACAGATAGTAAAAGCCTGGGATATAAATTTTCCTATTGCATGTGAAGGGTTGCTGATGGTTCTCGAGTGTTTAGTATTACACGATATGGAAAACAACAATAACGAATACGCACATATACATATACCTAGCAGTATTAGTATTACAATTATACATGCAGAGTGCGCAATTAAAACTACTTTAAACGCTAACAGTTACGCGGCCCCATACTTCGAAATGCTAAGTTAACGAACGGGTTGCAAGTAACCGAGCCAGGCGACTGGCACATACGAGACTGCCGACAGTCGTAAACCGATTAAATGCAGAATGCAATGAAACTATTGCTCAAAACGCTTTATCGTATGGTTTAAGTATATAGCTTCCCGTTGCGTCAGTGCAGGATTGTTTATGGCCTGCCGGGCGGGTCCTCTGTGTCTCCATAAGTACAATCAACCATTGTACCCGTCTTCTAATCCAGGGTATCAAATTTAGGCTTTATTGCCCTTTGTCTGCACAGTATGTCTCATCGGCAAAATTTTGTCTCTTTTTTATTACCCGTCTCCGTTCTACGAGCAGTCATTTCTGGGTTCGTTTACTGCCGTCTATTGTTGCCCAAAACAGTTGAGCAGAGAGCGCCTGACCGGCTTGTAAAGCACCTTCACATTGGTAATATCGAACGCTCTCTAGCCTTAGATGGTCGTAACCTCTGGAAAGGGCATTTTTCTTTCTAATTCAACGGGATAGGCTAGCCACCTTCCCGGGCCGCGTCCGAAGAAAGCTTCTAAAACCGCATCTGGTGCGGTTAGAACAGGTTAGCAGCCTATATTAAGAGGAAGTCGTCACTCCGACGCTAGTCGCTCAGCTTATGACGTTATACACTTAGCTACGCGTAACATAACGTCTTAATTTAGACACCCGCTGGTTAGACTGCACAGCTATTAGTCCGAAATTTTCACTTCTATTGGAATCCAACGCTGCTTTAGTATGCCTTTCGTGGGGCGATTTAATGACGCCGCATGTAGTGGTTTCTCTCCCAAACATATGTATGATTTTCTTGCGCACAACAGCCTGATAGTCAATGGACCAATGGTTCGGCCGAACACTGCTAGAGAAAAATAGTTCCGCTGAAGCAGCCAACTTTTTAATGAAATCGGTATCAACCAACTCAGTTAGTCGTGTGCTGTCAAAATTTAAAAAGAATATTAATGTTCTTTTATTATAAACGTTGCTTCTGTAGAATTGGATACTGGGTACTTGTACTTGTTTATACTTGCAAGTACTCGATCTGTTCCTACCAGCTCGGCGTCGGTTAATTTGACGCTAATCAAGGAAACGTCAGGTTTGCTGTTGTTCGCGTTTGTGCTAATTAACAAAATCTTTGTAGGTATTTTTGTATGGGTAGACAATGTAGACATCCGCCATCTGGTACTTTTTCTAGCTATGATTCATCTAATTATCTCTAGAGTAGATTATAGTAAGGGTGTAACAAACCGTAAACTAGCAGAAAAACTACAGTACGATCGTGATATAGGGATGATACTGTGTTGTATTTTTAAGATCATTTCACATGACATAAATGGTGTTTTAGATAAATATGTTCGTGTAAATGGAGTATTAAATTGGTTTATGGATTTCTCAGTGTTTGGAGTAAATGTGATAAAGTGTGTTTTACAAGGAAACAAAAGGGATCAATCCTTATGTTGGGAGACACCATCTTCAGATTAGAGGTGAATTCATTTCTGAAAGATCAATTCATTGAGACTTATGCATGTGAGTTTAAGAAGCTACTCAAAGTTTTTTTATCGGATCATGCCATTTACCGAAAAATGAGCCAAGACTTCTACTTCTTGGTTCCAGGCATCCATGATTTACCTGAAACAAATGAAACTAGACTGTAATACCAAGACAGTTCTTAATAGTGTACCACGGGCATATATGGAGAACTTTAAACATCATCTCAGATGAGATACAGAAATACCTTAATCCTGCAGAAGAGTACTTAGCGCAGTTATTACGTAAAGGATCATCGTGCAGATTTTTATATATGATATCAGATTTTGGTTGTAGCATCATGGGAAGAATGCATTGAGGATTTGCAACCTCCAAGCAAAATTATTAAGGGAACGTTATTGAAATCTTAGTTCCGCACATCTTCACATTATCAACACTTGGTTTGAAGCTAAATAACTTAAATAAGTGTCCTAATGAGCGCTGTTGGGCATGCAGTTGTTTGAAATGCGCGTTTCTCGTGTTGCAAGTGTAGAACTAGAAATCCGTTCTATATCAAATATTAACGTATTTGTAAGGTAAAGACTAAATGTTATCAGTAGTAGTCATAAGACGGGAGAAGAAGGGGTATTTTTTCTTGTACCACCTTCAGCCTTTTTTCTTCTACGTGACATTACATTTGATACACATTTATTATTTGCCCGCTTCCGCGCAACGCTTCACGACGACTGTTGGTGCGACGCCGCTACGTTTACTCTAGTCGCACACCGAAATTAAATAAAACATCAGCCACCCGCGTCTTGAGAACAAAACAGCTCTGTTTACATGCGACTCCAGCTAACGGTTGGATACAAGCCGTTGAACCTCCGGCTTTCCTAAGAAAATGTAGCCGTTGAATGACGCCACGATGTTTATAGCTGACCAACGGCTAAATGCGAAGGTAACGCCCAGAAAGCTACCGGATATAGGGTGGATAGAAGTTCTGATATCCGTACAAAAGCGGCCACTTGATTATCCGGCCAGATAACAGAGGTTGGGCGCGACGCGACGGCATTGTTAATCCAAAGATAAATTCACGTGACTAATTTTATCAATATTACTTTGTACACCAAGGGGGTCGTGTGTGGTCTTAAAATACACGGAATTAGATCAGCTACAATATGATACAGATCAAATAATTCTGGCGGGCCCTTGAAGCAAATCTGATCGGTGACGATGCGGAGTGACGCACGTAGGCATTCAGAGTCGCTCGCTTTTATAACATGTGAGCAAACGAAAATGCGACAGTTTTGACACAAACTGACGCAAAACCTAACCTGCTAACCTCGAATTTGACATAGACTTACAGTGCCACCAACAGAAACAAATATTTCAAAGCAAGCTTGATTTCATTTTCGTTTGCTCACATGTTATATATGATATTAGCAATAATCACAAAACCTCCCTTAGCGCATTCGAAACTACGTTTACGGCTTGGCAATAAAATTACTGTTTCCTAAGAAGAACTTTCAAATAGCTAGGAGTTTGTTTATATGCTGCAATTTTTAAACCAAAGATAAGCAGAATTGGAGAAATTGAACGTTTCGCCGGAGAACGATGGTTAAACAAGCAGTAGGGGAACTACACAACCATTAATCCTTCTTGAAGACGGGACTAATAAAACAATGCGATAGTAGTTGTAAATGTCCATTCCTTATAAAAGTTCTTGGCTCCGCTTCTCTGACGTGCATTTAAAACACCGGATTACGTTTAAATTAAGGGCCCCTCCTAACTATTTTGTTGGCTCAGATGTAGAAGGCTGTAATTGCGCCTAACTGAAGCGTGTAATTGTTATTAGAAATCAACTTTAATTTAGTTATTTAATATTTGTAAAACCCGTAGTAGTCAGTCCAGACGAGTGCTGTTTCTATTTCAAATGTTGGCAATTTGACTGGAATTGTTTAAAAGGGGGTGTCGGCGAGTATGGCGAAATACACAGAAACAACATGAATTAAAAGTGCATTTGAGTACATTGCAGAAATCAACCCGTTGTTATTATAATTCTGTAGCAGCAGTTACGGTGGGTAACTAAGTTAACGTCGAAAATAAATCTCTTAAGCGTTTATTCAGGTGAAGCAGTATCTGCATTTGCGGCACAACTGGAGCATTCCATCCGTCATTTTTATGCGGAAGTCGTAAGAAAATCGCAGCTTTGCATAACTCAACCGCTAATCCATATAATTTGCGTCGCAAATCTGCAAGTTTCCTGTGATAACGCTAAGGCTTAACTACAGCAAAGCTGGAATTGTTATTCCTGGGACTCCGTCGATGGCGAGATTGTTGCACGTTTCCTACAGGTGTTAATTCGAATCACGTACGGCCAAGAATTATTTTGAGTAACACAGCTGAATTTTCCTGTAATTTTGCGCGCTCGTGCCGTATCTGCGCTTATTACAGGGTAAGCGCTTATGAAACCTAATGAAAATATCTGGTAATTGAAGGGTGTAGAAATTCGCCACAGAAAATGTGGCAGGATTTATTACAACAATGTTATATGTGGAAAGGTTGTACTAATTACAGTTTTTTTTAATAAAAAATATCCGCATATTCCGTTAGCTGATTATAGTAACCTCCAGCTGTGACAGCTTCCGTTTTAAATAAAATATTAATTTACTGTGAATCCGGCAGCATAATTTGTAATTTCCTTTCAGCGAGCTTTAACTTGTGCAATTAGTTGTAGATTTTTAATTGACTGTCGCTGTAATTTGCGTCCTGATAGTCAACCTTTTCAGAGTGCAGAAAGAAATTGCAGTAAATTAATTGTTGACGGAACGTCATTTCTACTATTGTTCATAGTATTAGTTTTGACAAAGCCCAGATCAAGCACAATTTTGTGGAAAATTCCTTTGTGGCGACCACATCAAAACGGAATTTTAATAAAATACACGATGTACCAACCACTCCACCACTGGAATTTTCCGCAGGTATGTTTCGTATTTCAAGCTAAACGCATTATTGTTAGCTATGGTCTGAACATTTCCGTGTTATTAAATATTTGGACAAACAGAAACCAACGCGTATTTAGTAAGTACAACTGTAAATGTAAGTCATCTAGTAAACAATACTGGTTATCCAGAAAATTAAGGGTGTTTCATTTCAAATATGAATAGAACTAATTGACAGACAGCGTAATGTCTCAAGCAAATTATAAAGCTTTTTTCGGGATGGAAATGTAAATGAACAAATGTGTGTGCAATAAAAACGAAATTCTACAGTTTTCTCTTTACATGTGTACATATAAAAAATGCTTAGTATGTTTTTTTCTCAAAAAACTAGAAGTGGTTGAGAGGGTCGTGAATTTTTCTAGAAATTAAATTCACACACAAGTGGTATAATGTTAACTACACAGGATAGTTTTGGTATATTCATTTAAATTAACATTTCAAAATTACTTCTAACGATAAGGTATCGAGGCTTCCGCAAGATAATCTATAAAAAACCAAAATAGTTACATTATTTTTTAATTTATTATTATTTGTTTTCTAAGGTTGGAGATAATCGGAAACCAATTGTAGTATCAGTAGAGGTTATAAATGGTAGAAATGCTGAAAGAATATACAGTCAGACCTCGCCGTTCGCGGGGGTTACGTTCCAGAAGAATGCCGCGAAGCGCAAAACCGCGATGCGCAAGTAAACACAGTTATAAATGATAAAAACGGGGTTAGGTTCCATTAACTAGATTTATTTATACTATGCAACCTCAAAAAACCAAAACTTTTCTGCGTTTTTTGTCTGGCAAATCTGAAGCAGAAACTTTACGCTTTGACGACATGGTTTTCCGTGTTTTAAAAATTAAACTCAATTGAATTTTCGGCAGAAACGCTGTAGAAGACAGTAAAGTTTGAACTAAAATTCCATACGTAACATACGTCTGCCACTTGAATCTAGAGCTCGAATGTCCATTTGTTTTTTCAAGTTATAATTTTACAAATTATTTCAGGTCCGATTTGGTAATAAAAGATTCAAAGAAATAGGCTCGATAAGTGTGTTTACAAGTTCGTGATAAATAACGTTATTTAGGTGTTCATGACAAAAATCGCATGTCTGCTTTATTTACTTACGGCCGGTCACTAGCCTGACATGACGTTAACTTTAAATCGCTGTTAAAATAAACAAAATCTCATGAAAACGTTGGCGCTTATGACATATTATTCATTAGTAAACAAATATTTATGCGCTTTTGTTTATTTTAACAGCGAATTAAAGTTAACGTCAGATTAGTGGCCTTCATAAGACCGGCCGTTAGTGTGTGAAAGTTGAAACAGTTAACGTTGGCAATTCCATCCGCAAACGGCGAACTGTTAATTCTGTTCAAAAAAGTTACGGAATAGTATTTTAGAACTTCTGTGAAAGCATAATTACAGTGATGATTGTAAGAAAGCCTTAGAAGACTCGAACGCTTGGAAGGTTGGAAACTAACCACATTATGTGTATGGGAAATCATAATGTGATTATCGTAAGAGGCCGTAGAAGACTTGAAAGATTGGACGATTAACCACATAAATAAATTTAATGTTGAAATGATGAACGAATACATACCGTTAATTTTGCTAAAGATAGGTTATGAAGATTTTCCGAAGTGATGATTGCGAGGGAAACCTTGGAAAGGCATAACATATTGGAAGAATCAAAGACGATCAACATAAATTGATTTACTGTTGAAATGATGATAACATGCATGCCATTAATTCTGTTCAAGAGAAATGTTAAGAGGATATATAACGTTGATTCTGTTGAGGGGATATATAACGTTAATTCTGTTCACGAGAGGTTATGGAGAATTTCCGGACCTCATGTGTATGTAAAATCTAAATTGAAGTGATGATTGCAAGGTTTAAAAGTGTGGAAGAGTCAAAGACGATCAACGTAAATTATTTTAATGCTGAAATTCTGAAAGAACGTATTCCGATAATTCCGTTCAAGGGAAGATATGGAGAATTTCCGAACCTGATTATGTGTATGTCAAATCAAAATTAAAGTAATGATTGTAAGAGGTGCCATTAGAGAAGTTTAAAGAAGTGGTAGAATCAAAAACGATCAACGTAAATTATTTTAATGCTGAAATGCTGAAAATACGTATACCGTTAAATTTGTTCAAAGGAGGCTATGGAGAATTTCCAAACCTCATTATGTACCTATGTGCAAAATGAAAATTTAACTGATTATTGTAAATGACGCCTTTAGAAAGGTTTAAAAAGGTGGTAGAATGAATCAAATTACTTGAATGGTAAAGTGTTGAATTTTCAAACCTCATTATGTGTATGTAAAATCAAAATTGAAGTGATGATGGCAAGCAGATCCTTTGAAAGGATAAAAATATTGGAGATGTTGAAGACAATGAACTTAAACGATTTGGATGCTGAAATTTTGAGAGGATATATACCGTTAATGTTGTTTAAGCCAGGTTATGGAGAATATTCAAACCTCTTAAGATAATCTCTAAAACTTCTTTGCGGCGTGAATCTATAATTCATATTCTTTTTTGGGTATTTCGCCACTCTGAAAATTAAAATGATTAAATAACGTATTAAATAACGAACGTTTCGAGGGACAATCTGCCCTCGTTATCAACGATTAACAATTAAAAAGGAACAAGAAGACTTAGCTTTTTCACGGAGATTGAAAACCACTAACCTCCAATGAATTGCTTGACATTGACGTTTGTTGATTATCTAAACCTACTTGATCTGATCTTTAAAAATCGATAGCCAACTAGTGTCTAAAGAATCGATGTCAACTTACACGTGTAAAATCAATACACCTCCATCGGAACTAATGGGAAGGAAAAAAGGAAAAAAAAGAGGAAAAAATAATAAATAATACACAACGCTCTAAATTAAATACCACACAAGCTCAATAAATAAAAACCACCTCAGTTCCTACCCGATAAACTGTCCAACACAAATCGCAACACTAGAGTATGTTCATCAACCATATAATGAACAAAACACTTACCTACCAATTAAAAATTCCATCTAAATTTTCCAGTATAATTATTCAAGGAACCAATTTGATGTCCTATAATCAAACTTATCCTTTTTAAATTAATTCGAAAAATATTACATTTTATTAATTTGAAGAAATTGTTACCAGATCTTTATGCACATGTTATCTTCAATTATGTATCTTTTTAAACACTTAATATGTCTGATGAAGCAGAAACAGTTATCTGCGAAACTTTACGTTTCTTGTAAAAAAAATTAAATTTAATTTTAATATGTGAAACTGACTAATACTGATTATTTCCTTTTTATGAAATATTAAAAAGGAATAATAATACACAGTAATTTATAAATATCAATTTTAGCTGATTTATCTCCCATCTTCAATACTGTAATAAATTAGTTTCATGCTGAATTACTGAGAAAATATATACCGTGAATTTTATGTTCAAGAGAGGTTGCGGAGAATTTTCGAACCTCATGATGTACCTATATACCAAATGAAAATTTATATGTTAATTGCAAGCGGGGGAGCCTTTGAGAGGTTTAAAAGGGTGGAAGACTTAAGGACGATCAACGTAAATAATGTAAATGCTGAAATACTGAGAAGATGTATACCGTTAATTGTGCTCAAGAGAGGTTATGTAGAATTTCCGAACCTTGTAAATATGAAATCAAACTTGAGGTGATGAATGCAAGGAAAGCATTGGGGAGGTTTAAAAGAGTGGAAGCATCAACGAGGATTAACGCTAATTATTTTAATGCTGAAATGCCCAAGGGATATACACCGTTAATTCTGTTCAAGAGAGGTTATGGAGAATCTCTAAACCTCATTTTGTGTATCTAAAATCAAATTCAAGTGATGATTGCTGGGAAACCTTGGGGAGATTTAAAAGAGTGGAAGAATAAAAGACGATCAACGTAAGTAATTTAAAAATGCTGAGAGGTCGTATATAGTTAATTATGTTCAAGGGAGGTTATGAAGAATTTCCGAACGTCATTATGTACCTATATGCAAAGTGAAAATTTATATGTTAATTGCAAGCGGGGGAGCCTTTGAGAGGTTTCAAAGGGTGGAAGAGTTAAGGACGATCAACGTAAATAATTTAAATGCTGAAATATTGAGAGGATGTATACCGTTAATTCTGTTCAAGAGAGGTTATGAAAAATTTCCGAACCTTATTTTGTATATATGTGAAATCAAACTTGAGGTGATGATTGCAAGGAGAGCTTTGGGTAGGTTTAAAAATGTGGAAAAATCAAAGACTGTCAATGTAAATTATTTGAGAGGATATACACCGTTAATTCTGTTCAAGAGAGGTTTTGGAGAATTTCCGAACCTTATTTTGTATATGTGAAATCAAAGTTGAGGTGATGATTGCAAGGAGGAGCGTTCGGGAAGTTTAAAAGAGTGGAAGAATCAAAGACGATCAACCTAAATTATTTGAAAACTGAAATGCGCAGAGGATATACACTGTTAATTCTGTTCAAGAGAGGTTATGGAAAATTTTCGAACCTTATCTTGTAAATGTGAAGTCAAACATGAGGTAATGATTGCAAGGAGAGCCTCGGGAGGTTTAAAAGAGTGGAAGCATCAAAGAGGATTAACGTTAATTATTTTAATGCTGAATTTCCTAGAAGATATACACCGTTAATTCTGTTCAAGAGAGGTTATGGGGAATTTGTTCAAAACATCGTTTTGTGTATGTAAAATCAAAATTGAAGTGATGTTGCAAGGGGAGCCTTATAGGAGCTTACAAGTTTAGAAGAATCAAAGACGATCAACATGACTGATTTAAATGCCTAAATACTAAGAAGTCGTATACCGTTAATTCTATTAAAGAGAGGTTATGGAGAAGTTCCGAACGTCGTTATGTGTATGTAAAATCAAAATTGAAGTGATAATTGCAAGGAGAGCCTTGGGAGGTTTAAAAGAGTGGAAGAATTAAAGACGATGAACATAAATTATTTTAATCCTGAAGGAACGTATACCGTTAATTCTGTGGAGTACTCTGGCCAGAATACCTCAGTACTTCCCGCTAGTGATACGTGAAACAATAGAAAAATAGATAAAATATCCAAATAACAAAACAGGGAAGTTGGGTTTAAAGTTAGTAAAACGTGGACTCTTGGGATACACGATCTCAAACATTACAACCACCGTGCGTCATACGGCTACGCCCCACGGATGACGTTGCACTCGAACGACCAATCAACGTTACATCACTCCGCGCGCCTGGCACAGAGGACTATAAATAGCTCCACACCGACCTTCAGTTCTTAGCGCGACTTTCGCTCTGATGATGCAAGCTACAAGGTCTTGCGACACGTTAAGGAATATGGATGTATGTACAAACAGCGAAAAGGCCAAATCTGCCTAAGTATCTTCGTTCTCAAGGTACTCAAACAACACGAGCCACCAAACAGCACGGCTATCGCGCGGTTTCTTGCTCGAGTTCACAAGGTGCGAGGCACATTAAGCCAGAGAATGCTGGACGTTCATCCACAAATACTAGGCGGCCTAAGCCGAAATTCTATGTTAAGAAGAATAATATGGAGAATTAGCCAACCTCACGTACGTGTGAAATTACAATGAAGTGTAAATGGTAATTTAGAGAGACGCAAAGGATTGGAAGAATCAAAAACGATTAACGCGAAATATTCCAATGCTGAAATGCTGAGAAGGTACATGCCTGTAATTCTGTTCAAAATAGGTTATGGAGAAGTATTCCAGAACCTCTCTTGGTATAAAATAGAAAACAATAGGCTTATGTACCTACAAATTAAAATTATATGAAGCTAGTTTCCATTCCATTGACTTTCCTGATAGTTCTTTATTGTTAAACAGATTATGCTACTTGTATTGTGCTTAGAGGGTTAGTTTTGCGATGTATGTTTGTGCTTTCTGATTAAATTGGTTTATTCATTATTTATTAAAATGTTCTATTATGTTGGAAGATCACTATTAAAGTTCAAACATTTGATATAATCTAAATGACCCACATTTGTCGCCTCAAAAAATAGCACATGCCAGTTGCCGATCGAAATTACAGATATATTAATGGTTTCTTTTTTTTCAGGTGAGTTAAACCCGCTAGATAGCCAATCAGTGCGGCTCCGCAGTTACTGAAGTTGCTTTGTAAGTTGGCTTTAAATGTTACATTACGTTGCTAGTTTTAGAATCACGATTGTGTTCGGCATGAACTCATAAACCGATATTTTATGTCACCACAAAACGGCATTAAGCTACCAAGTCGCCTTAACTAGGGCGCCGCGCCTGTTTATTAGAAAATCGCAACATTGGTGGTTGGGGATATGAATAGCAGTTTAATCAGTTTAATAGTGCTTTTAGCATTTTATTAGAAACGAACATCTTCATTGCTACTGACACTGACAGTCGTCGATACTTATATCTTTATAACTTCTATCAATTTTTATTTTATTTACCTAGATCATATAATGATAAACCTTTGTGTGTCTATAAATAGGACCCCGCACTATACACTGTGTATGTTGCATTTAGATTATTATCGTATCTATTGTATAAAACACAGGAGATTAATAAATGTAATTCATGATTTGAGAATGCTACAAGCGAGTGGGAGATATCGAACTGTTTGGTTTTTCAGAATTTTCTAATTTTCTTGATTTCTAAATATTAATTATCTACAACTAGATGGTCCACCAAACTCGATACAGCCTCCAAATGGAATTCGAAAAATTGGCTGAGAATCAACTTCGTTGGCAGAAATCAGTCTCAACAAGAATTTCTTCTGAAACTACTTCCTCGCGCCTTAATTTGTCGAGTTCCAGCTGGGGCGCTGCGACTGAACTTCCATATAATTTAATAAAACACTCTCAAAGGCGCGTAATTACTTTCGCCACTCGTTCTAACGCGACGTCTACACTGATCCCCAAATACTTTGCATTGGTGCTCTGCGGTCGTGTCCCGCAAACGCAAGGTGGAATCGGATTTAAATTTATTCTAGCCGGACTCCGCGGCTTTGTACTACAAATTGGACACTTGCAAGCCTTTGAGTTTCGATGCAACAGTTGATTGGGTTCATTGCAAAGCACTCAACATTCAATTTAAAGACAGGTCGACCTGTGTGAACCTGCTGATTGGCAGCAATATTCCAGCATTTTTCATGGATAGCATGTGGCAGATTTCATAACTCGTTTTTATTTGAACTGGCGGGGTATTAGTCAGGGAATTTGATTCATGGAAATTACCACGTGCCTCGTCCAATTTATGATTGTAAATACTCTCCGGAGCGATTGAATTACCGCAGGAGCAGTCTGTATTTTGATACTGGAAATTGGAAACTCTGCTTTGAAATGGGCTATGAAATTCCGACAGGAACTTGTCTTTTTTTGGACAGCAGTATGCGCTTACAAAATTGTATGCAGGTTCTAGGTGCAGAGGCGTAATAATGTTGAAAATACGAAGAGACACGATGGTGACTGGAACCGTATATGCCGCCAACGGACCATGAAGACGAAGAGATAGAGAAAGTGTATGAGGAAATTGAAAAGGTTTTGAAATACACCAAAAGAGAGGAGAAGTTAATACTGTTGGGAGATTGGAATGGAATCAATCGTTGAAGAAAGTCCATGTACATGGAAATGCGTCGAGATATAAAAAATACCAAATTGATTTCAGTATGGTCAAACCAAGATTCAGAAATAGAGTGAAAAACTGCAGAAAGTGCCCGGGCTTCTATGCTGACAGTAACTATAAACTGTCACTTGAAAGAAATACCAAGAAAAGGTTTACAGAACGAATCAATCCAGGATTAAACGAAAAAATAATTATTATAGCCAACCCAGAAGAAAAAGTATAAAAACGTCAGTACAGGGAACGAACGAGAAAATGCCACGAAATGCGTTTCGTAATAAAAAAGCATATAGAAAAATTATGGAGCAATTCTTACCGGTTAATCCCCGTTTACGACATCTAACAAGCTTAAAATGGCCCGATTGCTCAGTGGAATGGTAGCAAGTCGTAGAGTAAAATAAAAGGGGGCTCGCTTGCGATAGTCAAAATAATTGTACATGGGAAAAGACGGGATAAATTCGTGTTGTTATTTTAGGGTACCATCATAATGTTTTCGAGACCAGTGATGAAGTGGAAAACCTCCTCAGCGATGGGAATTGGAACCTACCTGGTTTCCTGATCTCTGAAAAGCTTATTTGGACTGCTATACATGCGCAACTGCAATGTGCTTTACGAAATGAAGTCACACAATAAATTTAAGATAACATTCATAACATTACATTCAAGTCTTGCAGCTGTGACCGGAACAAAGAAGGGTAACCAAAAGAATTCCTATGAATTGCATCTGCTTGTCGTGATAAGCAAAACTTTCACATGTGTTTGCCTGGGGATAAATTCTACAAAGGAGAACAATATTAATAATAATTATGAGACTGGCACAGAACGCCGAAGGCGTTACTGCAGTGTTAACGGGGATATTCCCAAACACATACAACATTGGAACAGTTATAATTGACGATGAAACACGCATGCAATATGAGATAATGAACTGATCGGGGGGTAGTTATCTCAATCGTCAGCAGATGTTAAAATGAAGGAAATGCACAGGCCTCGGGCGTTGAGAAAAATCTCTATTTATTTTTATTGGGCCCTGGCCGACAGAGTTATGGGAGATTTGCGGACGTATAAATGATGAACAAATATTTTCTACGAACAATTATCATGAATCCACACGCAATGAGCGGACGTTTTTGTCTAGAGGAGCGTCGCCGTTGAGCGTTACTTCCCAAGCTGGTTGCGAAATAGTAGATTGCGTGACGATCCAGGGCGTTCCTTTGGATATATCCGCTTGTAGATTGATGTGAGAGTAAGGTATATTGACAAGCGCGCCGTAAATTTTCCAGAGCGGCACGGTAACGGGCTTTCAAAATGACTATTTTCCCGGAACATATAACCATCACACGCGACCTCTGCTCAACTACATTTGAGCAACTACTGAACTGTCCCTCATGTCTGAAATCTGGTTGCCAGAAGTTCGATGCGACGAATACATTAATTATAATACAAGCAATTGTTGTTTAAAGAACCAGAAAACAAGAGATGATTAAGGAGAAATGCCATATGAAAATGAGAAAAATACCGGCAG